>OZ020517.1:13156752-13454640 GCA_963971425.1 Bryoerythrophyllum caledonicum
AGAAGAAAGAAGAAGAAGAAGAAGAAGAAGAAGAAGAAGAAGAAGAAGAAGAAGAAGAAGAAGAAGAAGAAGAAGAAGAAGAAGAAGAAGAAGAAGAAGAAGAAGAAGAAGAAGAAGAAAAGAAGAAGAAGAAGAACAAGAAAGAAGAAGAAGAAGAACAAGAAGAAAAGAAGAAGAAGAAGAAGAAGAAGAAGAAGAGAAGAAGAAGAAGAAGAAGAAGAAGAAGAAGAAGAAGAAGAAGAAGAAGAAGAAGAAGAAGAAGAAGAAGAAGAAGAAGAAGAAGAAGAAGAAGAAGAAGAAGAAGAAGAAGAAGAAGAAGAAGAAGAAGAAGAAGAAGAAGAAGAAGAAGAAGAAGAAGAAGAAGAAGAAGAAGAAGAAGAAGAAGAAGAAGAAGAAGAAGAAGAAGAAGAAGAAGAAGAAGAAGAAGAAGAAGAAGAAGAAGAAGAAGAAAAGAAGAAGAAGAAGAAGAAGAAGAAGAAGAAAAGAACAAGAAAAGAAGAAGAAGAAGAAGAAGAAGAAGAAGAAGAAGGAAAAGAAGAAGAAGAAGAAGAACAAGAAGAAGAAGAAGAAGAAAGAAGAAGAAGAAGAAGAAGAAGAAGAAGAAGAAGAAGAAGAACAAGAAGAACAAGAAGAAGAAGAAGAGAACAAGAAGAACAAGAGAACAAGAAGAACAAGAAGAACAAGAAGAAGAAGAAGAAGAAGAAGAGGAAGAAGAAGAAGAAAGAAGAAGAAGAAGAAGAAGAAGAAGAAGAAGAAGAAGAAGAAGAAGGAGAAAAACAGAAGAAGAAGAAGAAGAAGAAGAAGAAGAACAAGAAGAACAAGAAGAAGAAGAAGAAGAAGAAAGAAGAAGAAGAAGAAGAAGAAGAAGAAGAAGAAGAAGAAGAAGAAGAAGAAGAAGAAGAAGAAGAAGAAGAAGAAGAAGAAGAAGAAGAAGAAGAAGAAGAAGAAGAAGAAAGAAGAAGAAGAAGAAGAAGAAGAAGAAGAAGAAGAAGAAGAAGAAGAAGAAGAAGAAGAAGAAGAGAAGAAGAAGAAGAAGAAGAAGAAGAAGAAGAAGAAGAAGAAGAAGAAGAAGAAGAAGAAGAAAGAAGATGAAGAAGAAGAAGAAGAAGAAGAAGAAGAAGAAGAAGAAGAAGAAGAAGAAGAAGAAGAAGAAGAAGAAGAAGAAGAAGAAGAAGAAGAAGAAGAAGAAGAAGAAAGAAGAAAAGAAGAAGAAGAAGAGAGAGAACAGAAGAAGAAGAAGAAGAAGAAGAAGAAAGAACAAGAACAAGAAGAAGCAAGAAAGAAGAAGAACAAGAAGAAGAAGAAGAAGAAGAAGAAGAAGAAGAAGAATAAGAAGAACAAGAAGAACAAGAAGAACAAGAAGAACAAGAAGAAGAAGAACAAGAAGAAGAAGAACAAGAAGAAGAACAAGGAGAACAAGAAGAAGAAGAACAAGAAGAAGAAGAAGAAGAAGAAGAACAAGAAGAAGAAGAAGAAGAAGAAGAAGAAGAAGAAGAAGAAGAAGAAGAAGAAGAAGAAGAAGAAGAAGAAGAGGAAGAAGAAGAAGAAGAAGAAGAAGAAGAAGAAGAAGAAGAAGAAGAAGAAGAAGAAGAAGAAGAAGAAGAAGAAGAAGAAGAAGAAGAAGAAGAAGAAGAAGAAGAAGAAGAAGAAGAAGAAGAAGAAGAAGAAGAAGAAGAAGAAGAAGAAGAAGAAGAAGAAGAAGAAGAAGAAGAAGAAGAAGAAGAAGAAGAAGAAGAAGAAGAAGAAGAAGAAGAAGAAGAAGAAGAAGAAGAAGAAGAAGAAGAAGAAGAAGAAGAAGAAGAAGAAGAAGAACAAGAAGAAGAAGAACAAGAAGAAGAAGAAGAAGAAGAAGAAGAAGAAGAAGAAGAAGAAGAAGAACAAGAAGAAGAAGAAGAAGAAGAACAAGAAGAAGAAGAAGAAGAACAAGAAGAACAAGAAGAACAAGAAGAAGAACAAGAAGAAGAAGAAGAACAAGAAGAAGAAGAACAAGAAGAAGAACAAGAAGAAGAACAAGAAGAAGAAGAAGAAGAAGAAGAAGAAGAAGAAGAAGAAGAAGAAGAAGAACAAGAAGAAGAAGAAGAAGAAGAAGAAGAACAAGAAGAAGAACAAGAAGAACAAGAAGAAGAAGAAGAAGAAGAAGAAGAAGAAGAAGAACATGAACAAGATCAAGAACAAGAACATGAACAAGAAGAAGAAGAACAAGAAGAACAAGAAGAACATGAACAAGATCAAGAAGAACATGAACAAGATCAAGAACAAGAACATGAACAAGAAGAAGAAGAAGAAGAAGAAGAAGAAGAACATGAACAAGATCAAGAACAAGAACATGAACAAGAAGAAGAAGAACAAGAAGAACAAGAAGAACATGAACAAGATCAAGAAGAACATGAACAAGATCAAGAACAAGAACATGAACAAGAAGAAGAAGAAGAAGAAGAAGAAGAAGAAGAAGAACATGAACAAGATCAAGAACAAGAACATGAACAAGATCAAGAACAAGAACATGAACAAGATCAAGAACAAGAACAAGAACAAGAACAAGATCAAGAACAAGAACATGAACAAGATCAAGAACAAGAACATGAACAAGATCAAGAACAAGAACAAGAACAAGAACAAGAACAAGAACAAGAACAAGATCAACAAGAACAACAAGAAGTCCGGTTTCCGAAGGAGACTAGTGTGAATATTGTGTTTGTTCAATTTCTTATCTAAGCATATGGCCACGAGACACATGCTAGTGTAATATAACTACTGTACCGTCTCAAGGGTAAACACTTTTCTATACTAAGTGTTTTCCTACACTAATTGCCTTAGAGACAATCGACATGTCATTTCCTCGAAGGGCTTTGTGAGTCCCCTTACAACGAGGCCTTGGGACCCCCCACCATAATTTGGTGGACTTTGGTGGTAGGTACCACACCGACAATAGGACTTGAACTCACAACCACCTCACCGGTCTGCCATGACCCAAACCACCACACCAAGGCCGTGGTGCCTTTTTAGAATTTGTATAAAAGAAATGGAAAGTTCTATATGAATCCAAATTGCTCCACGTTGAAGGTCAAGTTTTCTTCTTATTATTCATACTAAACTTGGCCGCTTATTGGATGTTTCTAAAGGCTTATTTAACCCTTTAACTCCTATGTGGATCATGAGGCACTAAAATAATCTACATGGATTATAGATTAAATAGATGATCATCTACACAACACGTACATTTCATCGCAACTCCACTATACAGAAATCACTGTAGTTTCCAAATGTCTACATCGATTTGAGATCGTGGAGATGCATTGGAAAACTCTCGTGGAGCTCCAAGTGCGTTCTGAAGATTGTAATGACAACGGCCAATCGTGGTGAAAGTTACAACACCAAAAAAACATGCCACCAATGAAAATTTTGATTTTGAGGTGTGTGAAAGGTTCTCAAAGCTTGCCAAACATGAGACCAATTTTAAAAATTACAAAAAAAACTCAGAGTTTTTTTTGTTTGTAAATTTTAGGAGGATACATAGACCTTTTGAATATTTTGGATTTTCATACTATGAGGAAGTGAATCTACCAAAAACAATACAAAAAACAAATAAAAGAACGTGTATTGTCAATTTCCAAACCTCTGTCTTTACCACAATTTTTTTGAAAGTGCTACACTATTCTTCTACCTCCAAGGATTGGTGTACTAAAATCATATATATCATATTGCTAATTGTCTACTGCAAAAATTCAACACCAATTCAAGTCAAAATTTGTTCCATTTCATTTAGAATCCATTATATAGTAAAAGAAAATTTATTTATTTATTTTTACTTCAAATAATAAAATATAGATGAACTTTAGTCTTTGAGTGTTTGTTGACATGGCATGGTGAACATTTGATGACTATAATGGTCCTAATGTTTTGGAAGGAATTTCTAATGGCAGTAGTAGGTTATTTGAATTTTTCTCTTAGCAATTTTAGAGGAGTTACACACTACAATATATATTTCACTTAGCAAATTTACTACTAGTGTATTTGAAAGTTAAAAAGTTCATAAGTTTCAATATGACAGTGAAGGCCTTAAAAAATTCACTAACCTTCAACATTGTAGTGAGTGTATAAATGTTTCAATATTATTTATTGTAATGAAAAATGACATTAAAAGATGAAAACTGAAGTACTCATAGGAGTATATTTTACATGCCTAAATATTTGAAAATAGAAGCTGATCATGAAATTTAAAGTTTTTAAGTTATTTATTAAATTAGAGTATTTCCATAAATATATTTGTCCTTCATTCTATTTCATAATATGAATTTCATCAAATATGAATTCAAATAATCAAGTACTTTTTTAATATCAATGGATCAAAAATGAAGTTTAAATCTCAAAATATTTTTTTAACCTAAAAATATGTTTAGGTGGCCACACCATAGACACAACCAGACAGCTAGCAAAATTCACAAATTCAGAACACCCTATTACCTTGTCTACTACACATAGCTTCAAAACAACCCCAATTGGCGTCAAATTGTCTTGGAACGCTCTTTGTGTTGTTTCTGGTTACTTTTTTGTAATTAAAATTTGATTTTCTAGTGCCAAAAAAAAAAATGTTACAGTGGACTTTATCTTTAAAAATGTATATTGGTTATGAAGTAGTAACAATGATATAAGCTTTAAAGATTTTACTTTATGATGAAAAATATCAAATTCTACATTAAGTTAATTTTTTACAAAAGAAATGATCAAATTTAAATGTTGGAGTCAATATGAAAAAAATCATTTTTGACTAAAACTCAAATAGATGTGTGAAAAAAATCTATGGATCATTGTTGAATCTATGGATCATTGTTGAATCTATGTGCTCAGAATCTATGGATCATTGTTGCATGTGACTTTTAGAAGTTCTATATTATGCTTTGGATCTATGTTCTTCAGAAGTAATTTGATATGATAGTCCCTTTATGCATAGAATATTTGTGTCATAATGACATCTTTAGACTTTACATGTGCAAGGTAATTCTCTTGTGCAAAATTTGATAAGACATCATTTTGTGGGTCTCAATCATTACAAATTTCAAAATTTTATAGATAATTTCTTATTGAGATATATATACCTTATCCTTTTCTATATATATTCCTTATCCTTTTTTATATTTGAGAATTGTTGAGTAAAATTGCCTAAGTTGTTTGTCTAGTGTTGAATCCATTGAAGCACGTACTTAGGAATCTTACTGGACTTACATGAATGCCACCAATTAATTTGGAAATAATACTTAATCCGAACATTGTAATAGTTCAATATGTGCAATCAACTTCTATAAAGGTTATTAAGCAAATTGTTTTAATCATGGAGGTGAAGATCATGTGGTTGGATATTGAAACCTTAGCTTTCTTTTTCACTCTATGTATTATTGGATGGACAATTGTGAAATGTTTGTTGATAAGATGTTATGACGGAATCTTAAGAGTTAAAAAAAACAAGTAATGTTCAAAAATCTTTTTGTTTTGGAGCTGTGTTTCAAGTAGAGGTTGGATCAATGGCATGAATAAAAGTTGGAAAAATTAGAGCCTCATTGACCATGATTGGTTGATCATAAGTTAAGACTATAGTTTTTGCCTTATCAACTTTGAATTTTAAAAGATTAAAATTTTATTAAACATGTTTCTTGGACATAAAAGAATGGTCGATGGTTATCCAATATGGCAAGTCTAACAACATATAACAATGTATACTCTACAACTTTTACATATTTATTGTTCTTACATTATTTCATTTGATAAGAAAATTAGAAATGTTGTTAGTAAATTACAATGAGTTTATTCTAACCACATCAAAGGATATTACATATTAAGCTAATTTATCATAGAATTTGTAAGTAAGTTTTCATGAAGACACAATGTGTTTCCAAAAAACCTGACTTTGAAAAAACTCAAAACTAGCAATTGCTACACATGATATCCATTTGAGTGCTAGTATGTAAAAATATGAAACTCTATGTACATCACTCTCCAATTTGTTAGGAATATGTTTTAAAGGTCAAAAGTTAGACATGAATTTTTTAAATGACTAAGCAAAAGTCTTGTACACATGACCTAATTAAGTTAATAAGACACAACATTTTAGGCATCATACACGTTAATAATAGCTTTGACAATCTACAAATGGTAGAATCCTTCTATATTTGCAACTTACAACCTTACTTCCAATCTAACTACTCACTACTCACCACTACCAAAATCTTTAAAGGGACCTTCTTATTTACCTTCATCTTTTAAGGTCTTGTAGGCTTAACCCTTTTGGAGCCCACTTCATATTTCTCCAAAACCAAGATATGAGCTGATTTTTTTATTTGAGCTAACTTTGATGGAAAACAATGCCTAATTTTAGTATCTAACCTTACGAATTTGAATCCAAACCATGACCTAAACTATTGGGAAAATTTGCACAACATCCAACGGTTGATGGAATAGATAATAGTGTATAAGTTGCCGTATATTGGTAATGAAAATTGTAGACTTTGGAGGGTATACTACTTTATCCATCAATAGATTCTTGCAAGAATTTTGATACTATAAATGAAAGAGGTCCACATGTGCACTAGGTTGATAGCTTGGCATTGACATATCATATGTGACGAAAACATTTATACATGATTTTTTTGATGATTTTTTTTACTTTTGTCTACTTGATTGCATACAAAAATGTTCCAATCTTATACAAATAAAAACGGAAGTTTTGTATGCAATGAGAGATTAACAATCACAAAACAATGAAGAGTCTCATAAAGATCAATTTCAATCAAAATCATTTTGCATGTGTATGAAACACAAATAGTTTGCAGCATGGTATTCATTGTGTTTTAGTGAATCTGATGTATTTTGTTGTATTCCTAGCTTTTCCATGAGTTTTGTACCTCCAAATCATGATCTGATTTTTGTAGAGTGTACACGTAATGTGTGCACAAATCTGAACATCAATTTCACAACCTTATTCATCATGAAAAATGCAGATTGAGATTGAACACTTACACAGTCCCATTTTGGGTCTCGTGGGCTCCAAAGGGTTAAGGAGTGTTGAAAAGTTTGCTTCTTCAATCAAAATTTTGTACTTCAATTCGGCAGACATTTCTACAAAAAACACTTTAAAAAAATCCTACCTACTCTACCAAAATCATGTTCTTCAACTCATCTACAATTTCTACAAATGTAGGTCTCTCTAAGGGCTCATGATGCCAACACTTGGATACTAAAGATATTAGTGCAGGATGGATATGAGATGGTAATGTTGGTCGATTTCCATTCAACACATAGTCATAGTTGATCGAAAGGAGTCCTTCAAAAGGAATTTCCCCTGTCAATATCTCATAGCATGTCATCGCAAAAGCATAAACGTCACTCTCCTTTGTGCATATTCTCGGTTCGAAGCGTCTATTTTTTAATGCAAATAATATTTCTGGTGCCCTCCAAAAGCTAGTTCCAACAGTCCCTAGACTTGTTTCGAAATCACCCACCACGCATGAAAATGCATCTTCGAAAAGATCAAACTGATCAAGAGGTTGAACAAGGGGTTTGATGAAAATATTAGTAGCTTTTACATCTCGATGAAGTGCATTATAGTCATGTAATCCCTGCAATCCCTCTGCAATCTCCATCATGATGCGTTTGGCCACCACCATAGTAAAGGGCGGCGCTCCATTTCCATTTTGCTTCGTCCTCCCATCAATTAAAGATCGCAAATCTCCCCAGTATCTCTCCATCGCAAATGCAAAGCGCCCATCCTCCAACAATAAGGCACCAGATATGTGACAAAGTCTCGGGTTTCCCTTCCCTTCTTTGTGAGCGCGAGCTTCCTTGAGGAGGACATCTGTCTGGATGTACCTTACCAAATTTTGAAGATTTCTTTCAAATTTGACCACTTTCAACACAATTTCACCCTCTTGATCTCGCCAACGAGCTGCATATATTTCAGCCTGTCCTCCCTCTGCAAACCTTTTGCCAATGCAAAGACCAATATCATCCATGTTGTCCCTAAAGAACTCACCATAACTCTCCTTCAAAGATGCGAATATCTTCACATTCTCTATTCGATCTATTTCATCACTCTCACCAAACTCAGCTAGCTCGCTCCAATGCACTTTGGATCGATCTATCCGGTCTGTCGCGGCTGTATACTCAATCTCATGTTCAATCATACTTCGAATTCTCGGACTACAGTATTCCTCAAAGAACGATGAAGGTGTAGGTGAACGATGACTCTCGCCTGGCGATGGCTCTGTATTCAACCTTCGTAAAGGAGAAATTGGACTCTCGCTTAGCGCTGGCTCTGATGTCAACCTCGCTAACTTAGGTTCAAGGCTTGGTCCTAGTGGTGGCTTGGTGCTATTGGATGATGGCAGTAGTACAGTCTCGAAACTTGTCGTTAGTCTCAAAGCCTTGTCCTTAGTTTCGAAATCTTCCAAAACCTTGTCGGCAGGTAAAAATATAGTCATTGATTTATAATTCTTTGCGTCGTCGTACATAGTTGTCGTCATTTTATAATATAACGTCTTGTTACAGCCCCTTTGCTGGATTTCTTCCACCCATCTCTGCAAAATTCCACCAACCTCTGCAAGGGAACCACATAGCATCTCAAACTCTTTACAAAGACGTTTGACCACTCCAAGCAAATACTCCTCTAATGATTCAATTGACAAAACAAAAGTCATACAAAAAAACAAAAAAACGCAGACGTATCGACCCGGTTCTTCGAACAAGCTCATGAACAAATTACTGTTGAGAGCACCCAAGGAAAATCCTTAAATCAGGTAAGACATCCTATGCTCATAAACTTAGTTTGAAAAGACCGTATGAGCATAATCACATATGCAATGCCTTCGTTCAATGCTCTCCTTAAAAAGCACATCTCTTCAAGCATGGAACATCGTTGATATAAAAGGTCCGAGTGAAAAAATATTCTTACCAGGATGGTTAAGAGAATGTCCTCCCCAAGTTTCCTGTTGTATGATATCTTCCAAGTGTACTCTAAACTTGGGAAAGTCAATCCGTTTTTCTGGTGCGATCCGAGACCAGCACAACTCAATGAGTTTCTTGACACGCCGTGGACATGTGGATGGTAATGTTGGCTTCAACGTACCTGATCGAAGCTTCTGCTGCAACTCCATCAAGCTTGACTTTGGATACGATACTTTCCCACCCATGATATATGTGCACAATATTGCGAAGCTGTACATGTCGGCCATCTGTAACTTCCGGAAATCGTCAGGATGATCCGACGTACATGTCCAAGGATACTCATCAGAGGTGACTAGCAAGGATTTGACAAGCTCTTCACACAATTCCGGGGCTTTCCACTCCAATATTTGTAGAAACTTTGCACGCTTGGAAACTAACGTGGTCCTCTTCTTGGTTTCAACGAGTCCAAAATCAACCACCTTCACAATCATACGTCCTGGATCCAGGTCAACCATGACATTGTTCGGTCTTAAATCACCGTGGGCCACCTCCATCGAGTGCAAATAATCCATGGCCGCTGCAATATGCCACATGATGTACATTGCCTCGACTAGTTTAAACGGAGAATTAGGTGCAACAACATCGATCTCAGGATCCTGAGATTGCAATGATCTCCGCTTCATGACCGCCTTTCTCTTTCTCACAACGCTCTCAAGATCATCGTTCACAAACTCCATGACAAGTGAGCAACCAACTCTGTCCACTGTCCAGCAGTAGGTCTTCACCACGTTCGGATGATCAAGGTTGACTAAGCGAGCTGCTTCATCTTCAAAAACCGTGCTATCTACTCCTGGAAAGTCCTTCCGGGCATAACGACCCCACCTCATTCCATACCAAGTTGACCAAGTTGTTTCATAGATATACCCAGAGAAACCTTGCTTGAGAAACTGAACCGATTTCAAATCTTTGGACATTACCCGCCGATTGCAACCTGCTACTTTGCCCTCGGATTGTTCTCTAAACCGCTTAAGCCAATGCATGAAGGAGTCAAAGCAGTGACGTCCAGGGTCACCAACGAGCACTGCCAACACGCTTGAAATTGCTTCCTAGAAAACGATACATCAAAAATATTATCAATTTATCAATTAAAATCGTAATCATGCTAATTTCCCAAGTTAGGATGAATTTGCTTTGTGATACCAACACTACTAGAATGAGGGGTCTGAGCAATGTTTTCTCCTTGGTTTTTAAAGAAAGCAACAGCTCTAACGTGTTTTTATGTAAGAAACCACGGATGAAAAATTACTCCAAGACCTTGCTTACACCCCCTCATTCTTGCAACCACGCAATAAATGAACAGAAGTTAGAGTAGAAAGTACAAACACTGGTATGTGGTGAGCATCTGAAATGCCCAAATCTGAATCACTGTCATTAGCTTGAAGCTTCACTTACCACAAACATAAGGAGCACAAGGGCAAGGTAGTTCAAAGGTTCCACCCGGGTAAACCTTCTGGCTCTGCCTGCTCCATTCGATCGTCCCTGGTTCCGAGGACGTTCGATGTTCTCCTGATATCACGAGTATCCGCAACTCACGTCAGTTGATGCTTCACAAGTGCAGAAGGCTCTGTACAACATGAGGACTGGTTTCAAACTATCTGAACATGGGCGAAACCTGAATATTGCAAGAAGCGTTACAGGTCCTTACCATTCGAAGTTTTGCTTCAGCAGGAGTCTGCAGAAAAAGTTGTCGTCTCTGGAAGGTGGGTTCTCACACAAATAGATGCAAGTCAAGTCCGGCGTCTGAAATGATTCGGAGTGAAATAAGCGTTGATAATGAGATGTCGTGCTGAAGTACGGGTCAGTTGCAGATCTGAGGTGCACAGATATCAGAAGTCCAATTACACAAAGTGTCAAAACATATATACTACATTCACTTTTGGAGAGAGCTTCCTAAACTAACCGGCAAAGTTATAAAAAAACTGTCAATTATATAGTGAATAGCTCCAAAGTATTGGCAAACTATACTGGTATGACTGCTTCTGAAGCTTACAGCTCAGTTCCCACTCAGAATGAGAGAGATCCAAAGCCACAATTTAAGCAAAGAAACCTCAGCAATGAACATAGATAACAAACGTCTAGTTGTTCCTCATCTAGTTAGGTCTTTTTCTCGTTACGACCTCTTGAGACTCTCTTCAAAGATTTCACTCGGAACTTTGAAATTACCATTCAACCAACTATACATCGACTTAGACCGGGCTGTGAAGTATCAGGAGAAGCAGCCTTATGCAGTACATAACCAACCTTAATCAACCTCCAAACCTTAACATGACAGAATAGAAATAGATGTCCAGGAAGGGCTCCTAAAACACGGCATCCATCTCCATTCTCAAAGAAGCACCCAGAATACTATGACGCTGATGACCACGGCAGCAAACGAAGGCCTGATCACACATTGCACCTTCTCCTCAAAACCACGCTCTGCCCAAATGATCATTCCAGTGGTGTCTGGATAAACCTCAAGCTTCCATAATCAGAAACCCTTCCTTCCCTCAGAACCTACCACCTAGCAACCCAGAAGCAAAAGTAAGAGCCAAGGGACTTCACAGAATCAAAGAGGCGACCACTACAAACGTAACTACACTGTAAGGTTGGATGACCTATAACCACCACGAACCCCATAATGGACAAGGTAAAGTGGACTAAAACCACCACAGAGCCACCCCATTTCCGAAATTTTAGGAAGTCACATGATTGGGTGTTAGTTCATGATTGGTTCAAAGCTGCCGGTTTTTAGTCAATGCAGAAGTGGTTATTAGTACAACTTAGTGTGGAAATAGAGAGTTTGGTAAGTCGAGGAATGGGTCACGGCTTACTATCCACTTTGAAAATTTGTAGCAATTTCAATATGAAGAAATAGATGGTCACGACAATTGCAATATTCATGAAATCCTATTTTGAATTCCCAAAAAATGTCTTACCACGTATACAAACGCTATAAATAGGTCAGCAAGCTTAAGTTGGTGGTTATAGGTCATCCAACCTTAGTAGTCATATGCTAACTTAGGTTGGGTTCCAAAATCAAGAGTGAGATGTATAGGAGGAGATCATGGCAGAAAGGAGAGAAGAAGGGCGTACAATGATAGTTGCCAATAGAGTTTTCCTGAAAGTGCTTCCTGAAGGGGCAAGTCAGGAGGAATATGGTGCCAGACAGTATGAGATGTATAAACGGCAAAAAAGAGAGCATGAGGAAATTTTATGTCACCTTTTTCTGCACCAATGAAATGCTTTGCAAGTAATGTTCTTGGGCCCTACACCATGCAATTTAAGTCAAACATTTTCATATATTCTTGGGCCCTACCCCAGTTCCCCCATAGTACCCTGAGTTCTCAAAGGGTTGACCAATAGTTCCCCAAACCTTTCCCAAGCCAAGACACCATGTGCATGTGGTCCCGGTTACTAACATAAGACCTTAAGATTCGGGGTACCTATCCAGTGTATTTTGGTGACTTTCTAGTTGGTGCGCGCAGATGCATCCGGCTATGCTCGTCAGGTGGTGGGCCCCCACCTGACAGAGCGCCCGAACCCCTAAATCCGACAAAGTAGAGATTTCTGGTAGCGAATCTCGGGATGTAGGATTAAATATGATTTCTGCATCACCGGTAGATTGTCCCAGCTGCCATGAATAAATTTTATCGTAGAAGGAAATTGGTATACAGTCCTTTCAATGAGGACTCCAGCTGGCAGGTCATCAGTGGGCGCCAAACATACTGAACTGTTAAAATAATGGCATGGTCAAAGTGCTGAAATTGCTGAATTATCGTCCATCTTGCGTAGATTAATTTGCAAGTTGCAAACACTGTAAAGGTAAGTGTAGCAAAAGAATCGAAAGAAAAATGGGCTGGGCGAAATCCCTTCTTTAGTCTTCAGCATTTTTTTATTTTTATTTTTTGATACTTCCAGTAAATCCAGAGCCGGGCAACTACCTGCTCACTACAGTCAATCCGGGTTCGCGGTGTCAGGGCCCTGTTTTAGGCCTGATACCGCGAAGACCGGCCCTTCTCCCCAAGCGCCTTTTCGCCTCCTTCTCACGATAGCTGCCACTCTCGCCCAAATCTTTTTCACGCTGCCCGTCTCTCTTTTCGGCACTTCTCGCCGAAAGCCCCTTCGCCCCCGCCTTCTCCGGATCACCGAAGTCACCTTCTCGCCCCCGCCTTCTTCGGATCACCGAAGTCCCCTTATCGGCCCGATACGTGTACTCCAGAATGACCCACCCTTCTCGGCGGGTGCCGGCGCGAAGTGTCATCCACATCGTTTGCGATCGGCGCCGTCTTTCGCACCATCCCCGGACGGAAAGCACCCTCCCGGAAGGGGAGTGCTTGTATCTGCGTGAATGGAGTTCCTCGATCTCAATCTCCCCATCTAGGACAGGCCGATTTCTGGCGCGATAGCGCCACCAACCGTTGCCGATAACGGGGCAACAGGGAGGAAATGGAGGCGTCAAGGGAGAAAGAAACCGCCTGGCGTGCGTGAGAAGGGAGTGGAGGACCTTGATGCCGCGTTTCGGGAAGGCCCGCATGCAGACTACCTGAAGAAACACGGTCACAAGGTTCTTCGGATGCGCGATTCATTACAGAACCCTCTTCCAGGAATTTTGACATGGAAATGTCTTAGGTGGAACATGGAGGCCGAGAATGATACGAGGTTTATAGAGGATCCGCAATCATCTAAGAGGAAGCAGTCCAAGCTTGTCGCCTACATTCCCTGGGATAGGGTCTTGGATTTCGTGGAGGGTGAATAGTCTGGCCGAAAGGACGTCGAGACTACCTTCGTCCGCGACAAGAACGACCCCACAAACGTCGACGAGAAGACGCACTATCGGTGGAATTGCCACATCGGGTACCAGCGGTAAGTGAATCTCGACCTCTGATATCACGATATGCACGGTTTATCTGCTTATCGGCTGTGCCGTAATATTTCTTCAGTACTGCACGTATCTCTAATGGTCATTCCCGATAAGCAGATGGCGTTGTCAATACGGTCCCGAAGACAACAGGGACAAGATCCAAGCTATCACGCCCGAAATGACACCAACGCCATCAAAATACAATAAAAAAGGGAAACAACTTACTTCCGGCGTTGGCCAGAAAGGCCCTCGTGCCACGGATGCGAAGGAAGGGGGGTCTATAAAAGTGGGTTGCCAATGTCGATTCTACGTAAAGAGGTACTATTTCCTCCCATATATCGCCGAGATAAGGTACTTTTGCTCGGAACATGTCGACACACAGGGCTTTATCGTCCACGATAAGGACAATGTGCAGAGGGGAAAGCTCCGCTTTTGGAAGTACATGTCGGAGGAAGTAAGGCTTTGCGTTCTCAGGCAATTTGAGGAGCAAGTTCCGATGACAGCTATACTACAGAAGCACCAGAAGCTGGTACTGAAGGCACGCGATGAGGGCACTCTTACGCCTTCTCGAGATTGTTTCTTTAGCATGGAGGACATCCGCAACATATGCGGAGTCCGTGCGCAGGAACTATACAAGAAACACGACAACGACGCTGAGAATGTGAGAATGTGGGTAAGAGAAAACCGAGGTATGGTTTTTTACTATCAAGACCCGGGCAGCAAGGTTGACGAAGTACTGAATGCCGATAACGTACCTTTCGTCATCGGGATTCAAACCTCCTTTCAGACGCACATGATGCTGAAATACAGTCACGAAAACATTATTGCTATAGACGGGACATTCGCAACGAACAACAAAAAGGTACACATACCTATACCGTGGTTCGCGTAAGGTCTTTCTAGAGATTAGAAGCACTCACTCCCATACCGCTTAATTTCTTGTTTGCGTGTCCAGTATCCGCTCTTCACAATGATGGTATTCGACGAGTAGAGAAACGGGGTTCCAGTGGCTTTCGTGATCACTGCAAAATCCAAACAAACAGATATTGTGCCTTGGATGCGCGCTCTGAAGCAGAAGTTGGTGGAGATAAGGCCGGACTGGAGACCCACTGCCTTTGTACTTGACGACGCCGATAATGAGATAAACTCTCTTCGGTAAGCGATTTAGCCTTCTTACGTTATCGGGTGATGGGCTTTAGCGAGTGGTACTTATCGGCTTGTCGGGTTATCGTAGGGAGGTTTGGCCGCACTGGCATCTATTTCTATGTCTCTGGCATGTTCGTCGAGCGTGGCAGAAGAATGCATGTGCTAAGTTGAAAGACATGGAGACGAGGGCCGGAGCCTTGCGAATTGTGGGCTCACTTATGTACGTATCAGAGACACCAAGTGACTTCCAAGACCCTTCCACGAGAGCTCCTGGCGATAAGGTGTGGAATTTGGTAGAGTGGGTGCAGCACGTCTACGGCGAAGCTAAGGCTCTTTTGCCAGACGCTGATGCATACTGGAAGTACTTCGACAAGGAATGGCTCCCGAAAATCAAAATGTGGGTTGTGGGAGACCGGAAAATCCCCCATGTTGGCCAGGACACCACTGCAGCAATCGAATCATACCATTCTAACATGAAAGCAGTGCTCCGGCAATCCAAAAGGAAGCTTATCGGCCGAAGGATGGATTGGCTTATTTATGAGCTCACAGGAAATGTCATCGAGAAGTATGATTACAGTCACTGGTGTAAGCTGAACGGTTTTATAAAGAACAAGAGGCAGCGGCAGATCATGGTCAATGCAATCAACCAAGCAAATACAATTCCCGATAATGTGGTCACCTTGCCCGAGTGGTCGGGAGGTCATGCATACGTTAAATCCTCGAATAGGAGACACATTACGTATGCGGTGTACAATCCATGCACCGAATGGGCCGTCTGCCAATGTGTTCATTCCCAGAAAGGTAACATCTGTAAGCACCAGGTTAAGGTCCTGAAAATGACAAGACCTGACCTGGCGGAGGGAAAAATTGCTAGATATCTGGGCTCCCTTCGCGGCACAATCCGAGGAATGACGAATCTCTTCCGCCAAGACAATGGTCGACACCCGAATACCGAGGGCTTCCCCGATAATGGTGTCCCCTCCGATACCGAAACCGAAGATGTAATCCCAGTGGCTTCCAACCTTCGAGAATTAGGGGAGACATGGGTATGCGACTTTGATTGTATGCATCAGCTTGTCCTGAAGCTACTCGACAAGGCTTATCGGCAACCGTTGTTGGCAAGGCACTTGGATGCAGCTTTGCGCAACACCGATGCCACCCTCTCAAGGTTGGAGGCTGAAATCGAAGCCGGAATGCTTCATCCACTCCAGGAGATAGTTGCACCTCTCCCAACAAATGAAGACGGTCTTGGAATGAGGCTCCGAAGGTTGCATGACTTCCTGGATTCCAGAGGTTTTCGGGTGAGGTCCGTTCCAGCTAGCGAAAGACCAACTCAAGAATCTACTTAGGTTATCGGCTCCGATAAGGTTGTGTATGCCCCGACAACCATTAGTACTCTCCTGAAGGAATATAGCCGAGAGGATGCTCTTAGACTAAGTTCCATGCATCTTCAGAAATTTCCAGTGAAGTGATATTTCTTTAGTTATGAAGTTAAGACTCAACATTCAATATAATCGGCAAGGACTGGATCTTAAGTTCCGCTTATAGGCCTGAAGTGGGTTTCAAATTCCGTTTATGTATGCTATCGAAAAATTTGTCATTTACAATGAATGAAATGTACAACATTGGCATCCTATTAATCTGTACAAATTTCTGGAGTCTATCGGCTCTGTACAGCACCCCCCCTCCTTATCGCCTACTTCTTCGTCTTCGTGGTGCCCTTCGATTTTGCCTTCTTCTTCGCCCCTTCTCGCGAACTTGCCTTCTTCCGCCTTCCTTGAGTCACTGGTGGGTTTGTCAACACGTTGAAGCCCTGAAGATCACGATCCCCCACTGTCTCCGAAATACCGAGAACTGGAATTTCCTTCTTCTTCGCCGTCTCTGTACCGGGTTCCACGAAAACTACGTCCGGACTTCCGCTTCCGAACTCCACCGTATCATGTCCAGATAGATTAAGGCCATCGTGGAACGGAAGCGGTGCGACAATCTCCGTGTAGAGCGCTTGCATGAACCATCGGTACGCCTTCTTCCCGTCCCAGTCCAAATATTTTGTCCCCAATGTCACGGTCTTCTCCTCCGCCTCTTTGCGCCCACCACGAGCGATAAGGTACTGCCAGAGGCCAAGCCTGCCATGAAACCACACTCCCAGCTTTCTTTCTGACTAGGGAGAGGCAACCTTATCGGTTTACGACTCTGCCATTCAGTCCAAGTTCGAGATCCGATCCTCACGCCCTTCGCGTTTGCCCATCCCATGTGCACAAGCAACATAAAGTTGTCCACTTCCCGACCCTTGTGCATACCTTTCGCTGGGTCCAGGTGATACGTTCGCCTTTGCTCCACGACGAAAACGCTCCAGTGACCCTTATCGTGGTAAGGGACGATAAGGGTATTCGGCGTCTTGGTGGTGCTACGGAACGAGCGGCTGAGAAAGCTCACGATGTCATCCCAGTCCTTCCCTTCATCTGCCAGATAGCACTGCAAAGTCGTCGATAACCAGTTGTGCATGTGATGATACTGGATTCGAACATGCTCCTTCGCACGGTAGACGACATGCCTAGGGATGAAATCCAAAAATGTGCCTTCCATTTCCCGCTTGTCCTTTAGCACGCAATGCCAGTCCTGTAGTGCGAGCGAGACATCCACGGCTTGCCGAAGGTCTGGACCGAAAAACCTCATACCTCCAGTGAGGTCCTTCGGGTGAATAAAACGAGGCCTGCAATTCAGAAGAAAGAGGACGTTAGACAACAGGTGCCGATAAACAACAGGTGTCGGAGAACACGATAACATAGACGACGACACTCACCGCCGCATTAGGACCTCCACAATAATGTCGAGGTTCTTCTCTATCATGGATGCGTCATGCTCCTCGGCTTCGTAGCAGAGCGAGGGCTCTTTCTCCCAGGACACATAGTCTGATGTACATACTCCGCGGTTCTCCTTCAACATGCACGTATACGCCGCCTTCTGTCCTTCCCTTCTGTTCATAACACGCTTTTCGAGTCCAGGATAAACCCAAATACTGGACATCCCAGATTCCTGTGCTTCCTTGATAAAACGCAATGCCAATCTGATCTCCCGGGGTCAATCTCCCTTGGAGTAGGGCAATCGGGCTCACGTGGAGGAGCAGGCTTAACGGAATTTGGTACCGGAGCAGGGTTATCGGGCTCTAGTGGATGAGCAGGGTTGTCGGGCTCAGAAATCAGAGCAGGGCTATCAGAGCGGAGGAGCAGGCTTAACGGGTTCTGGCAGACTCGCATGGTTATGGGGCTCTGGCTAGCTAGCAGAGTTATCGGCCACTCACGGGCTGGCAGAGTTATCGGCCACTGGCGGGCTGACAGAGTTATCGGCCACTGGCGGGCTGACAGAGTTATCGGCCACTGGTGGGCTAGCATGTTCGGTGGGCCGAGGCGGTAAAGCGTAATCGGACTCCGAAGAGGGAGGATTCTCGGGCCTTGAATGAGTTTCCAAGGGTGCCACCAAATGCTCCGCGGAAACAACCGGGGGACTGTCAATAGAGTCCAGGTTTTCAATACCTTGACTCGACAGAGGGAACGATAGACGGTGGGGTTTAATGTCGGGTTCCGTCTCCCCCGTACCCGCAAACACAACATGCTGAAGAGGGGTGTTGAATTGAGATAGTCCCATCAGCGACTGTGAAGACTCCGGAATGCCGAGGGTAGGGTCATTCATTGCTTGTGTCCACGAAAACTCCATGGGAGATGGGTTATCAGCGGGACGGTTCGGTGACTTCACCGTTGTAGAAGCGGGCTCTTCCTGGAGGCTATCGGGAACACCTCCCTGACGTATTTCGTCGCTAGGCCCCTCTTGTGCTTCCTCCGTAACGTCGTCCATACACTTATCGGGGAATCCCTCGTCGTCGTTACTCCCCGGGAACCGATTTTAGACGCGGAATTCATTCGAGGTTCCTTCATCCATGTGAAGGAGGGTGGCTGCACCCTCGAGGTCCCTTGTTCGGGTAGACGTCTCCCGCCGTATTTCGTCATGTGAAGTCACTGGATGCCCTTCTCGCCGATCCCACTCTCTTTTTACCGGACGCGACACAGCGTTCTTGCAATCTGCCTCTGCAAGATCCCTTTCGCGTGCCCCGGTAGGATCTACAGTGCCTGCAAAAGCCTTATCGTTTAGTCATAGGGAAATAACGGAGATACCAAGAATGAGGAAGAAAACAGTTAGATGAATGACGGGGTTATCGGATAAATCTTACGTGGAACGTAGCCGGCATACATGAAGTCCAGATCCTCCCTTGCCAAGCAGTTCTCGTCTAGGGTATCCCAGTGTTCGTAGGTACCCTTATCGGCAGCATACCACTGTCGAATGAAATCCTCTGGATGACTCCTTGCCGTGTCCACGACAGTGCGAGCATGGACCATTTCGATGAAGCGCAACACAGAATCTCGCCCGCCGTTCTTATTATCGCGGAGCTGCGAGAACGCCGCCGAGAACGGGAGGTGCATATCGGATGCGTCCCTTCCGAAGAGGAAGGGACTCAGGACTTCGTACATTTGAGACGGCCCATCCCAATTTTCCACTGGAGCGTCTACGTACAATTCAATGCTGGCAGGCCCGGGGATTACGCTAGGATTGCACATATTCCGGCCCCTGAAAAACAACGGAGTCAAGTAAACCGATAAGGGACGATAAGAGACGATAAGAGACGATAAGGGACGATAAGGGACGATAAGAGACGATAAGGGACAAGAAGACACGATAAGGGACGATAAGGGACGATAAGAGACGATAAGGGACGATGAGAGACGATAAGGGATAAGAAGACACGAGAAGGGACAAATTTGTGGCGAGAAGGAAAAACTTACACCCGCGAGAACCCGTTGCAAACGAAGTAACACTTCAACAGCATAGCTAGAGCCGGAGACGGGGCAATGTCGATTCTGATAGAAATTAGACGGTGCACGACATCTCGAGCCTGGTCAATGTTGTGCGTCCATGGCAGTGGGGGCAGCAATGGTCGAAGAATCTGGTTCATCGCGCAATACCCGAAGAGATTGTTGAAGTCCCATCGAATAGCCTCTGTCTCTACCGCCCTTTCGGCATCAAATCTACTCATCTCCATCCTGACTAACTTCTCCCTGCACCGCTTTTGTTTGTCGTTTTTGGCCTGCAAAGCCGCTTCTAACTGGACGCACTCCAACATATGCGTCATGTATGCCCACGTTCCTCTCGATGCCTCTGTCCAGACCTCTTTCGTTGTACTGTAATCGGGATTCTTTGCCAGGTTGCAAAGGGTTGACAACTGTTGAAGCGAAACAGGGTTATCGTCGAAGCCGACCCCTTCGGAAATGCAGGCACCGAGAGCCTGGTGGAACCTTCCCTAGCTGCCTCCAGACTCCACCAAGGACAAGACGTACTTCAACAGCTCATCTTCGGAATGTAAACTGTCCATCGTGATACTGTCGAGCAGACCATGCTTGAGGAGTAGATACAGCGGCGTTATCGATACCTTATTTTCGGGGGTGGGCACCAATTTCAATGGGAAAAGGTGCGCAACGTCCTCCTGCACCTATCGTATCATCTCGGCCCTCTCCGACTCCAAAGCTTGCTCCCTGCTACCTTTCGCCGGGAGAATGAGGCGCTTATCGGGATTCGCACCATCATCAGAGCCCAACCGAAGTATACTGGCCAATGTCAGCGGCGGTCGCTGTTCCTTCTGGGCCGAGGATTGGGGGGATTCGTGTGAGGTTATCGGCGTTCCTTCGTCAGAGTCGGAGGGTCTCTCGGCCAAGAATGCTATCTTGTGAGCGGTGAGCGGTGAGCGGTGAGCGGCGAGCGGCGAGCACTGAATTCATGACAATTTTTACCATTGTTTTTGTTGTGAAATAGAAAAGAACACCTATTGCCGTGAGTGTAGGTGGATCGTGCTTAAAAAAAAAACAAAAAACAAAAAACATAAGTGAAATTCTTGACCTGCAATCGCTTTAATTTATAGTTTATTGAATAGAGGCACCTATAGCCGTGGCACTATTATAAGAAATTTGGCGAAAAATCAAAACTAAAAGTAATTTGATAAGAGAATCTGATAGATAAAAAATGATACTTACTGATGGATTATAAACAATTGATATAATGTGTTTTTGAAATTAGAACTATACCTTTATCACACAATGAATAGTTTACGAAGTTTCGAATATTTTTACATGGTCCATCACTATCATTCTTTCCACTCGACACCCTGATCTATCTTTCAGAAATTTCCATAATCCCGCAATCCCATATCGATTGCTAAGGCTGGGGAGGTGTACTATATAATTTCTGAGTACAACCTCTACCACCAGTGACAAGCCAGGATGTCCTGGTCATCTCAAGTCGCAATTGATACTGCCGTGGCAGCCTTCGGGTGCTAGTGCCGGGTATACAAGGACCTTGGGAGACCAGCCTCATTCCGCTTGGTGTAGTTTAGATACAGGGTAGACACAGGGTAGGTGCGGTTGAAGCACATATTTTTTTTGTTTTTGTTTTTTTTGTTTATTTTTAATTCGTCTATTATATCCATATAACATATTCACTTCATACATTTCCCTTCATGCACCTTGATATTTATTAGAATAGTACTACATATTTGACTCAATTAGAATAGTAATACGCATCCAAGAGAATTCTTCTATTGCAATTCGCAGAGTTATTCAAGCAATATTTATCCATGGACTTATGATATTTGCAGTAAAACAATTTAGATAGTTGAATAGATGTACTTTATCTCCATATTTTTAATTCTATTGTATAAGAAAATATGGGGTACATAGATGTACTTCTCCCCCATTAATGAAATATAATATCGGGCTTATTTGGAATACAAGTTTGCATTGTAATATATGTTACGATATCTCTAACTAGAGTACAAACATTTATGTTATTGAAACAAGAAATCAAATAAGACTTGCAAGGGTGATATATCCATAAATCCAAAGCCTCATATCATGTCAATACGGCACACAAAATAGAAGAATCACTACTCTTCACTACTGAACTCATCGTCACTGCCCTGATGGATGAACGGCATACTGCTATCAGAACCACTATCGGGATCAGTACTAACCTCCTCAGCCTCATCATCCACAAAATCCTTAGCTCCAGAGCTGGATCGAGCAATCGGTGGACATCGTGGAGGCGACGGCTGCGCTACGGATGCAATTGCAACAGCTTCGGCATATTCAGGCAAAATATGACCATGCTCCGGACTCACAACCTTTCCTGCCAGATGAGCCAACACTCCAGCGGGAGGTGTTGACAAAGAAGCCATCAACGACGTCGAGAACCGTCTGCAAAAAATTTTCATTATTAAAATACTAATGATAGAAAAAGATAACGAAAAAAACAAATAAAGGAAGAGAACTTACTTACAAGTTCTCTTAGGCGCAGTCTTAATCTCTGGTTCATCATCACCAAGCTCCAAAGGGCGCTTGAGAGAACTCTGCTCCACTGGCTCAACAATCGCAGAAGTAACCTCCACCGTCTGTGGAATCATAGGTCGAAGCACCTCGTCTACCAAGTCCTTGTCTGCCTCCAAAGCAAGAATATGACGCTTGAGGGCTTTGCAAGCCCTGATACTTGCACTTAGAAAAAGTGAAGAATACAATCAGAATGAAATTAGAATCATGGTTTGATAAGGTAACCACAAAATGCAAGTAAGAAATTAATATACCTGTAGAAGCAGTAAGGTCCATGACGATCTCATCCTCCTTGGTGCAAAGATCAATAAGTGCCTCCAACAGATTCTGCGACTTCTCTCTGGCTCCTCGCCATGGCATCCCGGTGGAGGCTCTCACCGTCAGTGACTCCTGGGTGATGAAGTTGGTCAGATGACCGTCTGAAGAGAGCTCAATCCCATCCGCCAAAAGTTCCACTCTGTCATTGAAGACAAATGGAGTTGGAGGATCTGCCTTTCGAACGAAGCACTTGACCATGAAAGTCTTGTGTACGCGGCCGGGGCGAGCATCAGAGAAGAGGGGAAGTCCATTGATCACAAACCACTTCGCCTCTTCGTCAAAACCCGACCACTGAGCCCAGGAAACCAGTTCATTTGAAATGAACCTGGAATCTGGATAGAACACAATGATAGCTCCTCCATCACGAAGAAATGACTCTGCCAACTCGAAATTAAACCGAATCCACAATGATTCTTTCCGACCCTTGGGGGTCGGCACTGTAGGTAGTGTGTTCCATGGTGGAATCACAGTACCACCCTGAATCCCTGGAACTGGCAAGTCCTCCGGGACGTCAAATATGAACATATCCGCCAAACCATCCTCTGTCAACTCCCCCTTCATGTACCGCGTCTTGGATCCGCCATGGGCAATCAACCACTGTGCTATATCCCTCCAAACTGGTGGAACGTCATCCTCAGCAGTGACTGAATCATAGTCAGTAAAGATAGAGTAGGCACTCGTATTGATTACCTCAACATTAACAGTGGACTCTGTCTGCTCCACGATAGGAATCGAATAGATGGTCTGTGCTGGTTTCGCAACGAACACTCCTGGGCGGCTGCTGGCAAATGGAGAAGCGCCAAATGTTGTCAATACAGGTGCCGGCTGTGAGAACGATCCGAGACCCACGACAGACAACAGTTTCTCGGGCCCCTCCTTGGCCACCAGAGCTGCCAATTCCTTGTTCCTCACTCAAGTCTCTTTCTTCTCCTTCCTTGCAGTCTCCTTCTCTAAACGGGCCGCTTCTCGCTCAGCAACTCTGGCTGCAATCCTGGCCGCCTTCTGTTGTGCCCTCTCCTTGGCTTTTTCAGAGAGCTCAAGGTCAGGCTCAACCTGGAATGGAGCTCAAGCCTGCAAAGCTGGACCCGCACCAGAATGTTGAGCCAAGGCATCACATGACTCCCGAAGCTCCACCTCGTCACCTGGAGTTGGAGCTGAATGCCAAAGCTCCAAGTACCAAGGACACTGAGCCAAATGATGCCGAGTAAAACGGCGCAACTGAGACTCTGTGAAAATGCAATCAGCGCTAACTGTGGTATCACACCACTTCCTCAGTCGGATTGGCAACTCCCGAGGCTGCAAAGCTCCATTGGCAACGAGCTCTCGCCAAAAATAGCGGAGCACTACTCTCTTCACACTCTGAGGTGTTTCGGACTGCTTAAGAAACTCATCAGACTTCACGAACGGCTTCGGCCCACTGAAATGGTTCTTGAATGCCTTCTTCCAAAATGTGAGAGAGTTGGCCTCAACCCAGGAGCCAATATCAAGAACGGGGTTAGGGAGACCCTCCATCCTCATAGTGATGTTGTCATCCTTGACAACCTTGGCAAATAACTTCTCAGCCTCCTCCTCAAGCTGTAGAATGAAAACAAAATGTTGGTAAAGAAGACTTCCAACTGATGGAAAAACAAACAGAGAACGATAAAAGAAAATTGAACTTACCCCTGCCCAAAATGATGCCACGTCAAGCCAGGGTTTGAGACTGATCTCCGAACATGGTGCTTTAGGAAAATTGAATTCATCCCTCCCCTCTTTCGACAGATTCCACCAACACATCCATCTTCCTTTGAACCTTGCAGAAACCTTGGAAGTGCAAAGCAATTGCAACTTCTCCATTGTAATTTCGGGCTTGTTCTGATAAACATTATAATGATGAAGAACCTGTATCAAACGATAACAGAGAAGTGGTCAATAAAAAACATAAAATCATTTGAAAGTTATTGAATGAACGAGTACAAAGAATTGATTAAATGACTACCTCTTTGAAAAACTCTTCACCATTACGAGGGTCAGCAATGGCTAGAAGTCGAGTTAGTAAGGTGCCACATTGAGTCTTCTTCTTTTGCACCGCTTCAGAGCATAGAGTGACTAATTCCGCAGAGCTCCCAACACGATCAGCCCCAACACCAGTCACAAGTGTGTCACGGTAAGATCGAATACAATCTTCTTGAGCTGCAATAAGCTCCCGCTACACGAAGAAAATTTTGTTGTGTATTAGTATACTTTTTCAAACAAATTCAATACCCTCCAAATATACGAATTCTGAGGCATGAAAAACAGCATAGAGTTCACAATGATGGACCGAATTTAACCCCAACGTACCTCATAAAGTAATTTCAAGAATGAATCAAAGGTCATATGGAACCACTTTTTGGTGCCCTTCCTAGCCCACTCCGCCACACTAGCATCGTGATCCTCCTCACTAATCAGACCCTTGAGCTGATCGAAGTCCAACAGTCCAAAATGCTGAACTCTCTTCACATCATGTGACAGTTGCTGTGTCACATGATCGGAGTCTTTCTGCCTCAGTTTCAATGTTTATTAACTTCAATATCAAGCGGAAATACCAATAGTTATTCATAACTGATTAAAGAGGAAAACAAGAAAAGGAAATATAGAAAAGAACTCACTTGTTCCAGTCCGTCATGGCGTTTAGTAATATATGGCGGTTCACCAATGTAGGCTCTAATATTACAGCCCGAACCGGAACATGAAAGGAAGAATCATTTCTATGCATGGTGGATATGACATCCATCCATGCAAGATGGCGGTGGTTGCCATCCCACACAAAAAAGTATCGATCAGAAAGGCCGCACAACTCTGGCCTACTCGCAATCAAAGCTTTAAACTTCAAGTCCTCCGCCCTCCAAAGGTCTGACCATCCTTCGCGCTCCTCAGGCAGAACCTCCCGTTCGACCATGGAAAAGTCCTTCAATGCAACATAGAAACATGCAGATCCTGGGCGGTAGCCTTTGACAAACTCGCTCTTCAGCTTCTCTATGTCCGGCTTGACTGGAATACGCACCTCTGTCATTGGCAACATTCGGCAAAGGGGGATGTGCAACTCACCAATAGATGGATGATGAGACTTCTCGAGCACATCGTATGAAGTCCCACGAATGGACTTCCTCAATAAAAGCTCAGTTGTTTCTAAACCGGGATCCACCCCCATCACCGGTATAACTTGCAGGACTAAACTCGATTGAGCATTCGGCGATCTCGATGCCTCTAGCGCCGAGGATCCTGCAACCCCTGGAGTCGATAACGTCTCCTCACTAGGCATGTCCAAGTGCTTTGATGGTGTGACCTTGTCTGCGTTCAGTGACTCCATCTAATGACATCAAGTGTAATATGTTAGGATATTCAAACAACAACACGAAAGAAGTGCTCATCCAAACTCAATGAATAACATCAAATGCAACATAAACTGAAGGAAGCAACGCGACATAAGAAAACGAATGCATGCACACTCTTCAAGCTCACAGAAATATGAATCATGAAACAACCAACAAAAAACTAGACTTGACTACCACCGACAGTACCTCAGATCCAAGGCACTCCTCTGGACCACCAAGTTCCATTTGAGATTTCGTACAGTGACCAAAACTTCAATCCAGGTAATGCACAAGCATACCAACTCAACTAACAATCCGAAATGGACACAAATATGTTTTCAACATTACTAGTCAACGAATCCAGCCCTCAGCAAAGATAAACGAATGCACGCAAAGTCATGAAGCTCACAAAAATTCGAATCATGAAATAGCCAGAATCCCAAAAAAAAAACCAGACTTGACTACCACCCATAGTACCTCGGATCCGAGGCACTCCTCTGGACCTCCAAGTTCCATTCGAGATTTCGTACACTGACCAAAACTTCACTCCAGGTAATAAACAAGTATTCCAGCTCTACCAACAATCCGAAATGGACACAAATATTCTATCAACAATACTAGGCAACGAATACAGAGCACATGAGCAAAGATAAACGAATGCACGAAAAGTCATGAAGCTCACACAAATTCGAATCATGAAATAGCTAGAATCCAAAAAAAAAACCAGACTTGACTACCACCCACAGTACCTCGGATCCGAGGCACTCCTCTGGACCTCCAAGTTCCATTCGAGATTTCGTACACTGACCAAAACTTCACTCCAGGTAATAAACGAGTATTCCAGCTCTACCAACAATCCGAAATGGACACAAATATTCTATCAACAATACTAGGCAACGAATACAGAGCACATGAGCAAAGATAAACGAATGCACGAAAAGTCATGAAGCTCACACAAATTCGAATCATGAAATAGCTAGAATCCAAAAAAAAAAACCAGACTTGACTACCACCCACAGTACCTCGGATCCGAGGCACTCCTCTGGACCTCCAAGTTCCATTCGAGATTTCGTACACTGACCAAAACTTCACTCCAGGTAATAAACAAGTATTCCAGCTCTACCAACAATCCGAAATGGACACAAATATTCTATCAACAATACTAGGCAACGAATACAGAGCACATGAGCAAAGATAAACGAATGCACGAAAAGTCATGAAGCTCACACAAATTCGAATCATGAAATAGCTAGAATCCAAAAAAAAAACCAGACTTGACTACCACCCACAGTACCTCGGATCCGAGGCACTCCTCTGGACCTCCAAGTTCCATTCGAGATTTCGTACACTGACCAAAACTTCACTCCAGGTAATAAACGAGTATTCCAGCTCTACCAACAATCCGAAATGGACACAAATATTCTATCAACAATACTAGGCAACGAATACAGAGCACATGAGCAAAGATAAACGAATGCACGAAAAGTCATGAAGCTCACACAAATTCGAATCATGAAATAGCTAGAATCCAAAAGAAAAAACCAGACTTGACTACCACCCATAGTACCTCGGATCCGAGGCACTCCTCTGGACCTCCAAGTTCCATTCAAGATTTCGTACACTGACCAAAACTTCACTCCAGGTAATAAACGATCATACCAGCTCTACGAACAATCCGAGATGGACACAGATAGTCTATCATTATTACTAGGCATCGAATAGATTAATTCCTGATTTCTTATGAAGAGAACTGCGCCAAAGAGAAGACTAGCTTCGTCTCGTTCAAGCTGTGGAAGGCGAACAATGACGGTGAGTCAGGGCACGAAGCTGGTGAAGCAAGTGATCAAGGGAAGCCATCAGACACGAATGCTACACTCGCGCCAGGCTCCACTGAACGAGATGACTGTAGAGTAGCTGCGCAGACCGTGGACGTTGATAATCCAACATCCAAATCGGTGAACGTTGGCAATCCAACAGCTGAATCGGTGGAGGTTGCCAATCCAACATCTGAATCGGTAAACGTAACTTGCCAATATAATATCTGAATCGGTGACTACTCTCTTCCCCTACTCAACGGCATTTAACATAGAAAAACCCCATACTCTCTTATATGCGGAGCTGGTGTAGAAAACATCTAGTCATGCGTGTAAGCAATCTGTACAAGCACCAATCACCTACCACCATTCTGGTTATGTTCCGTACAAGGTAATCGAATTAAGATTTAAGAATTTGAAATTCAGTGCACGAAAAAAAAACATCATCCACAGGTCTCACACGGGAATAGTATGCTCTATATACGAATGCGCGTAAAGTCATGAAGCTCACAAAAATTTGAATCATGAAATAGCCAGAATTAAAAAAAAACCAGACTTGACTACCACCCACAGTACCTCGGATCCGAGGCACTCCTCTGGACCTCCAAGTTCCATTCGAGATTTCGATCACTGACCAAAACTTCACTCAAGCATACCAGCTCTACAAACAATCCGAGATGGACACAGATATTCTATCAACATTACTAGGCAACGAATACAGAGCACATGAGCAAAGATAAACGAATGCACGCAAAGTCATGAAGCTCACACAAATTCGAATCATGAAATAGCCAGAATTATTAAAAAAAAACCAGACTGGACTACCACCCACAGTACCTCGGATCCGAGGCACTCCAGTGGACCTCCAAGTTCCATTCGACATTTTGTATTCTGACCTAAAATTGCCTTCAAGAATTGCACGAGCATACCAGCTCAACAATCAATCTGATATGGACCCTAAGTTTCTATCAACTATACTAGCCGAAGATTCCAACCCTCACGACTGATAGAATACGTATGCACGCATACGTAGCAAGCTCGAAGTGATACGAATCATGTGTAAACCAAAAACCATCGTCATCCTTCCCAAGATGATGCAAATCAGGTTTCACGTCTGGGTTGAATTAGAACTCACCATTACAGTGAGCCAGTTCTTCCCAATCTCGACAGCGTCTGCTCCAAAGCGCTTATACCCAACTTCGGCTCGACCCTGAGAAGCACCGACCTGCTTATGTCTGAACGCATATAGGGTTTTTGAAAACAAAATGAACAAGTCTCACCAAATCAGGGTTTACTGGAATGGATATCAAGAAATGTGTGTTGGGTAATGTTCGGGGGACTTGTGTTCAAATTTATAATTCCCGTACCGAACTTCAAATGCAGACACAAGAGTTTGCATTCTTGATTTTGGGGTGAAACAACTGAGTTGAAAATGTTTCCAACTTACCTCTCTAGGTTGCGGCTGCTGCTCCGCGTCGTCGAGCGACTGTCCACATCCTTCACCGTTCTCACAACCTCCTGCCTGCAAAATAGTGAGATTCCTTCTTAAACATATCTAGGTTCAACATGTCCACCTTTCATTTAAACTGAAGTTCATGGACGACTCCAAAATGCTATGCTATGGCAGAACCTGTAGCAGAAAACGATTACCACACCAAAAGTATACTTCAGCCGCCACTTGTAAGTTCACGAACTACATGGTATGTTAAGTAGAGGTTCTGTGAAGCCCTACAGTAGCAACAGTTTGTGCTCGAGTTGAGTTCAAAATGATCCAGAGAGCTTATAACTCGCGAATATTGAATTGGTCAATCACTTCACAAACTAATAGGCAGATTCAAGAAACCTAGTAGTTTGGGAAGCATAACGCATAGTATAGTTGGTGACGCATTAAAAATTATGGAAACCGAACATACGATGCATACTGTAAATCGTTCTGATGATAATGTACCTGTATCATATGGGCTCGCTCTGCACCCAATAGGATTGGCCCAGTTTCCCCCGCGCTCCCGCAATCGTTCCGTGGTCGACCATTGGTTGCCCTTGACGAGGTCCTATTCCTATTCCTTGTGGATCGTGTTGAATTCACTCGGCTTCTAGGGTCCATACTTGAGTCCATGCTTTGACAGTCATTGTCGTCAACAACACCGTTTGCACCCTTGCCCCCATGCATCGAGCTTACTGACGCATTGGGTCCCGTGAAATCACTGGTCATAATATCTTGTATAGACTCTTGTTCTCCCCTTTCACTACGCAACTGCATCACATAGTTGTGCGACTACACAATATGATTAAAAGTATGACAAATACATGAGTTGCACTATTGAAAATTTACTAATCCTATGAAAATGAAGCACTTACTTCGATAGTATTGTGTGGCGCCTCTTTTGCTTGAAGTATACTTGACAAATGCCTGAATCGCACGGGCCCCTCAGATGACAGGTCCTCACGCCTCTCCTCTGAAACCTTGACCTTCTGTTGTAGTCGCTGCGTTCGAGATCGACTCGGCTTTGGATTTGAGTCGTCTGTTGTTCTTCTCTTCCGGCCACCTTTGCTTGTCATCGTCTACAAGTCCTCCTGCTTGCGTCACATTGAACATTTTCACCAGGGTAGTGCTGCTATGATATGGCAAGACAATGTTGAACCATAATTACCCCTATTTAGTTCAATGTTACTATTTCAATCAATTGCCAACGGGACGGCCGATAATCCGCATCAAGTTTTATTAATTGATGTCAGCCTTAATTTGAATTTCAAAAACAAAGTTAGTCGTAGCTATAGCATTTCTATTTTTTGCTTCTGCAGTCACAAGCATTCCACTTTTCTGGAATTATCATTCACCTTAAGTGAATAACAGTGACACCAAGGAATAATTAACTTTAAGCAGATTTAGTGGCTTAGCATATACAACTAGAGCATATCTATTTGTAAGTTGCTGACTCAGATTATGACCTCTAGATTTGAATCAGAACTTTGTCTTGTTTAATAGAATTGTGTCAGATTGTGTGCAAGTGGTACTCGCAGATTAAAAATACATTATAGCGCTGTAACGTTAAATTTTGTGCTATGCGATTCTTGCAGTAAACATACTATTTTACTCTATTCCAATTTGTCATCTCACATCTCTCTTCTCATTTGCAATTTGCTGTCAATTCAGTTAAAAACAAGTGAACATATTGCTTTTGCACTGATTGGATAACTCCGCCTTAGTGGGATCAACCTATTAATTTCTTTCCAAAATTGAAATCTTTTCCATAAAGATTGATGTGCCGTCAGGGGGCGTGAATGGGTAGCTGACATAAGGCGTTAAATACTATCGCCGATAATAAGCACGATGCGTTTCCGTAATTGGACGTCTCCACTAAGATGTTTAGGCAAGCAGTTGATCTCTTCAATATTCAACCGTCATCATAGACAACACGCATTCCATATCCTATGCTGTGGAGAGCTCTTGACTATGGCGTCACTCACATCTCAGAACGGTGGTGTTCCGCTTCTCGTGTCCGTTGGTGAAAATGGCACTGTTAATGTCCCGGAGGCAGTCCTTAGTAGTCGCTTCGGGTTTAGACTTGGAACCGTTCATGTTGAACAAGAGGTGTTTGATAGCTCGGGAGTATTAGAACATTCTATATACCAAGTGAAAGATCGAGACGATTTAGGCTTTCTGTGGAACCTGTGTCTTGGTTCTTTTAAAGTGTATGGTGTTAGGGATACTCAAACGTCTGCTAATGCGTCCTGTGCCGTGATGATCCCTCCTACCGATTCCGGCGATACGATACTCGTGCCCGGTTTGGGCACACGGTCTAACCCCAGTGTGCATCTTCTTAGTGACACAGACGAGGACCTCTCTGATGTGAACTTGGGGGAATCATCGTATACCTTTAAGTCACAAGACTCTATCTGTCCCGATGCGTCTATCCATACCCCAAGTAGGTCGCACATGTCTCCGTCTCTTTCTTTAAGAAAACCACCTGTCCATCCAAAATCTAAAAGTATCCGCAGTATCATTCCATATTTTCGTAGGACCTGTTCTAGAAAAGGATCCCGTTCTGAGTTGACACACGTGGATTTCGACAGCATTCAGGTTTCACGTGTGAAGTATCTGCCTCCATCTTACAATGGGGACACAATGTTTGAGTTGCCTCCACTTCCAGAAGGCATACCAACTCAGTTCGGAGGAGGACTGGATGGTATGAGCAAGCAACACGATGGTCACACATGGTGCAAGACAATGACTACAAATATCATGAATGATTTTGGCCTGACATATCGGAAGTCATCTTGTACTCGCCATCTTCAATGTCCTAACCTTCATTGTGACTATAAGTGTAGGAATGAAGGTCGCACTAATCAAACGGAGTGGAGTGGACTCACCATTTCCCCTTGGCCTGTCAATGGCGCTCCGCACCCGAAATCAACCTTGGCTTGTAAGGTTTGTCAAACCGCTCCTATTTGTCTAGCTCTCTGTGATGCACGTATTTATTATGTGATGTGTACCGATGCGGAGCACACCCGACTTGCCATTCATCTTGGTATTCACCAGCATCCCATCTCGAATGGAGTTGACCAAACCGCAATGGACGTGATGCATGAATGCGTTGCGAAGGAAGTCGAGCGCACACCCAACGCCACTAATTCTGCAATCATTATGGCTGCCAGTAAGAATTACCTTTCCGATTACTTGATACGTCCTGGATCGGGATCATCAAACCTTGAAGGAGCATCCATGGATGCTGTCTTGGATCAGTTCCAGACTCTATCATCCCCTAATATAAGGAATTTGGTGTCGACATGCAAGCGCTTCTACAGTGGTGGGAAAGGTGTCAAGGACAACATCATGGAGCTGAAGGAGTCGTCAAAGTTTGTCTTCATCCATGAGAACAAGTTCCCGGGCCAATCTAAAGGTAAGGTATTTGTATTTAAAATGTCTATTGATCGTCCTGGTAGCGGTGTTGATCTTGTTCGGCGGATGCAACCTGGTGGAGACCTCCAAGATTGTTGGCTGATGTTTGATCACGTCAAGCGGGTTAAAGACTGGACCACCATGGCATGCCATGTATATGACAGTAAGTATTGTAAAGTTATGACGATAGCTATGTGTGATATGCAATCGGAGGATGCTCAAGCACAACAGTTGTTTTGGGAGAACCTGAATGATACGATGAGCCATCACGGAGTGGAGAATACAAACTTTAAGGGGTTCATGGCTGATAGTGCCGGAGCGAATTGGCACGCTGTCCGGCGAGTGTATGGCAATGGCGACAAGGACGTCCCGATTGAAAACAAAGAACGGACTTGTTTATTCCATTGGACTAAGTGCCTTCAACGAGCCACCACGAAGAGCATTCTACCAGCATTCCAAGATCAACACATTGCACTGTGCAGGATTTGGAAGAACGCGAGGTCACAAGAAGAGGCTGAAGCACAGTACAACGTCATTCGTGGATGGTGGATTTCATCTGGGGCCACTACCGAAAGTGGGCGTCGTGCGCTGGAAGATTGGATGGCTTTTTGGCATTTCCGATATAGACAATGGGGTGGAGCAATGCAACTGGTAAGTTCTCGCATTTTTTGTTTATCAATATTCAAATTGTTAAAAAGTTATATGTGAACGATGAACTAACCATTGATGTTTGATATCAGGACCTCACACTCGACGAGCGAGCTGACATGCCATCATGTAATCTTGCGGAGACAGTCCACAACCGTTGGCTTCAACAGTCCGGGAATACCATGACATGTTTATATGCGGCTACCGTGGATGACCTAATTCGGGCATTCATGCAAATCACCTTGTACCGGGCATGGATCAATGGAGGGACCTCCGGAAAAGGTCCAGACAAAGGTACACTTCGATTAAGATCTGCCCAACATTCTGGTGATCCAAGACTCATTGCAGAAGCTGTGCGGAGTTTTCCGGGTGCAGAGGATCTCTTGACAAAGACGGGCGGGCTCGTAGGAGCGGAGATTTTTGGGTCTACCAAACGAAAACTCGACATGCCACCCGGGTCAAGCAACGACTCCCACCGCTCCGATACGGTGAACTATTCTATTCCACGAGATGGCAGAAGGGTGACTCGGGCGCGGATCGAAGAGGCCCTAAATGAACAAGGATCCGGGGTCTGTCATACAACGGCAGTGTTGGAATCGGAGGTTGATCCGTCAAAGTGGCACATTGGTCGACTTCCGAAGACCTCCAACCGAAAGTGCCAAGCATTGCAAGCTCACACCGGTCAGAGATGTGATGCTAGAGTTGGGCGTGGGAGTCAGGGAACACCTGCTCCAACATATATTGGCAAGAAGAAGGAATTCAGGTCGCCCCGAAACACTACTGTCGAGTTCTGGTTTTGTGCTGATGATATTAGCCGATGTGTGATGGGTTCGAAGAAACCGTTCGTAGTGGATTGGCCATCAGTCCCAATGACATGGCCAGTGAAGCTTGGCACAAACCTTACGACGCAAGAAGTTTTATCGTTAGAAGAAGCAGGTTTTCAGTTAGAGCAACGTGGTGCTTTGTCGCCTCGTAGACAATTCCAAGTAACTTTGAACATGCCTCTTCCGCGATCAAACTTCCCGCTTCCAGAGAATCCGGACTCATACCATACTTTCCGCAACGGTTACCAGATTCGCTGAAGTTCAGATGTGCCTTCCGTTGAGCACCGAAACAAGTGGTCAAGCGCAGCTCTGATGAAGAATTGCTACGTTACAAATGTCACCGCAATGCCGTATCCGGGATTTGGATGCGTTATCACTCTTCTAACGGAGAAAGAGAGGTCTTATTGCATAACCTTCAGAGACTTCCCTGCGTGTACATGTCCAGATTTCCTGAAGATGTCAGCAGAGGCGTTGGGGAAGAAAGGGCAATGGAAGTACTGCAAGCATGTGTACTACATCCTACGCTATTTATGTAAGATGGACTACAAGGAGGACTTATTCATGCATGCTCCAAGCTACAGCTTTAACAAGGTCATGCGCATTCTAGAGCTTGCTAATATTGCCGAGCAAGCATGAATCTCGCAATCAAGTATCTTTTGAATAGTATTTGTATTTTGCAGTAGCTCGTATTTGAACATCTGCATTGATTTTGCTTGTCACGTTTATGGCTAGTAGTCAATGCATGAGTGAATTTATCACTCATACTTCTCTTCAATATACTAATTTATTTTTCAATGTATCATTTTTCTTATACATTATTTATACCGACTTCAGAGATGCTATGGTAACAACATGCAGAAGTTATGTCATGCATTGGCATCATATAACATCTCTAATTTTGAACCATGCAGACTCAATGTGGAGAGATGGGGTATCTTAATCCATTGGAGAATAGTTAGTAATCAAATATTAGAACATTAGAATATTATTTGTCCCAAACGTTGTTATTATAGCTATCACAATGAAAATATATGACTCCACATCCATTACTATTGGACTCCACAATCATTGTAAATTTTATCAGATTTTATTCAAAAAATTTATTTGATTGTGGACTTTGTAATTTTATTCATTTAATAAATGGAATTAAAACCGGGAGTTGAAAGTTCTGGACATGAGCGACGAAAGGGAGTCGCTAAAAAACGTCTATGGTTAGTGATTCCACGGCTATAGGGTACCTTCTAATTTTAGAAAATTCTTCCAATTTTTTCCGCAAAGTTTGTAAGAGTTATCGTTCCTTTCCGTGCAAAAAAAAATTCTGGAAAAAAACAACTTTTTTTTCCTGTTTTTAGACTATTTTCTGCTCACCGCTCGCCGCTCACCGCTCACCGCTTACAAGATAGCGTCGCTGGTCTCTCGGCATTACTCGTCTCTCTGAACCGCTGTTGCACCGGTGGGGATCGATGCCTTCTCGCCATAGCGGTCTCTTCCACAGACATTCCCGTAAGCCTTTTCGCCGTTGCTGGGGGCCGGAATGCCTTTGTCTTCTTCGTGGACTCTTCAAATCTCGCCTTCTTCGTGGCCTCTTCAGCTTGTGCCACCTTCTTCGGTACATTCTGCTTCGCAAGCTCCGCCTTCCGGAGGACGATGGAGGAATCCCTCTTGGGCGCCGGCGCGAGTGCGGACTTCCGGACTTTCGACATCGGGTTCTCGGCACCGGAATTCCTAGAGGCATCATCCCCGGACGGAAGACCGCCCTTCTCGCCGTGCACAGTCAGAGTCCGTGCGTTATCGGCCTCATGATCTGTGCTGTGATCTCCTCCCGACTCTGCCGAGGAAGAAGTATCGTCACTGGACATAGCTTTCGGGGGCGGAGGTCTTTTCCGAGAAGCCGCCGCGGTACGCTTCTGCGGAGGGCACTCCTGTGACAACTTCTTCCCGCGCTTAATTCAACGTCGACTGTTCGGTTCCTCCTCATTATCGGCACCCTTCCGAGGCCTCCTCTTCGTGGCTATCGGCTCTATGGTGCCAAATACCTGAATTGCATCTTCCGCCGACTGGCAATCCCGAAGTCGTGCCACAAAGTTTGCCACATCCCTGACGCCCAAATTAGGATACGAGGGCATCTTCACGCCCTCCTTCCCCTTCCCTTCGCACAATGCATGGTTCCGGTGGAGGTTGAGCCTGTGCTTCTGGTGCGTCGTGTTGCAATGAATGCACAGTATCTGCTTGGGGCCGGTTTGTCCAGGCGGTACGATGGGCGAGTCCGGTCCATGCAGCTCCAGGATAAGGTCCCTCGCCTCCATCACCTCCCAGCTATCGCGCCAAATGTGGTCGTTCTCAATGACGAATAGCTGCTCGATCCTCCCCGTTTCCTTGTTGTAGGTGGACGGAATCCCTTTCCTGTTCTCCACCGGGATCTCATCAAACAGTGGCTTGCACAAACACACCGGCCGCTTCGGCATTTTTACGGTCTTGCGAGGGAGGACATTGCCGAACATGAAACCTTATCGTAAGAAACGGTTATCGGGAACCCTAAAACTCTTAAACCCTAAACCTGGACGCTTTGCAAAATTTCCTACACCTTCACACAGCTTACTTTCCAACGCCCCACATTTGAAACGGAATGGAAGAAGGACCGCCCGTATGCATCACCGAAAATAAATGGAAAGTAGGAATGACAGAGAACTTACCGAAATGGAATTAAATAAAAAGCAAGAAAGACAGGGAACTTATCGAAAAGTTCAGTCGGCAATCGTTGACGCAGAGCCTTGAAAATCCTGGAGTTTTGAAGCAGCGATCGCTGACGCAGAGCTTGAAGATCTTGGATATGTCGCTAGAGGGCAAAAAACACAGTTCGAAAGTGCTGGAAATGGTGCCGCCACACAAAACTTTGCCATGCCTGGATTAGGGTTTCACGTTGATGGTGATGGTGATGGCGATGATGATTATTGCCTACGCCGCCTAAACCGATTAGCCTGGACCTACAATCTGAGGGAATATCAGCGATAAGCTTGGATTGCGTTACTCTTCGAATCCCGCATCCGAAGAACCTTGTGACCGTGTGTCTTCAGGTAGTCTGCATGCGGGCCAAACCCTAAACGCGGCATCAAGGTCCTCCAGCCCCTTCTCTTGCACGCCAGCTTCTTTCTTTCTCCCTTGATGCCTCCAATTCCTCCGTGCTGCCCCGTTATCAGCAACGGTTGGTGGCGCCGTCTCGCTAGAATCTCCATTCGACCTGTCTTGTATGGGAAGATTGTGATCGAGGAACTCAATTCAGGCGCAGACAATCACTCCCCTTCCAAAAAGATTCTACACGGCACAATGATCGTGCCAAAGACGGCGCCGTACGAAACGGTGTGGATGGCAGTTTGAAGCCGCCGAGAAGGACGGAACCCTTCCCTGGAGTACACGTGTCGGGCCGATAACGGGACTTCGGTGATCCGAAGAAGGCGGGGGCGAGAAGGTGACTTCGGTGATCCGGAGAAGGCGGGGGCGAAGGGGCTTTCGGCGAGAAGTGCCGAAAAGAGAGACGGGCAGCGCGAAAAAGATTTGGGCGAAAGTGGCAGTTATCGTGGGAAGGAGGCGAAAAGGCGCTTGGGGAGAAGGGCTGGTCTTCACGGTGTCAGGCCTAAAACAGGGCCCTGACACCGCGAACCCGGATTGACTATAGTGAGCGGGGGGCAACTATATCTCTTCGACATGCTGTGGATTATCTCGCTAATCTATGTCTTGTGTACCTAATCTTAGTGTTGGAACGAACATACACTTTATTCACGCCGGCTTCCTTTAGGTCACCGGAATTCTTCTTCTTCTTTGACCTACTCGTGATTACATTACATGTTTCATATTTTACGTGCTTCAGGTATCACTTTTTGTACACTCTAAGGTATGTGTGATGTCCAGCTTTCTGGAGGGCACCATGAATCTGAGTCTGCATTGAAGTGATTGAGATTGGCGATGGCGCCTAATGTTACTAAGCCCTCCGACTTTTGTCATTGTTAGGTCAAGATTGATGCTGAAGTGGGTGTTTGGAGTGGAAGACCTTGACAGGAAATTCTGCTCGCCCATTTAATCCGTCTATTATCGGACACTCGGCGTGTAGCTAGTAGCAGTACTTGAGATGATTTGGTGTTTTGCTAGCGCTTGATAGCCTCGATCATTTCTGTAGCTGGAGTTCTCGAGGATTTTCTCAATGGGTGTGCTATCCTTCGAGCTTGCAGACGTTCCCGGGGACGAGGCTGAGACACAGCCGTGTATGAGGCTGTGTCTCGCGCTGGAGAAGAGGTTTCCTGACATTCGATGGTGCCAGCAGATCAAGGACCTTTGCGACATCGCCACTGATACGGAGAACTGCTTCTTCACGTTCAGAGATACCTGGCTCATGACGACCGTCACTCTCAAGGACCCGGACAGCCTTTTCAGGAGAGCACTGGACAAACACGCGCTTCTGGAGAAGATCCAGAACTCCAACGGCCCCGGGGTGGACGGCCACTCATGGACCAGTGCTGTGCAGAGGTACTGGATGCAGTTACTTCGTCGTCTTGCGCTGACCTCCGCTGATGTCGAGCCCCAGATCGCCATCCGCCGGAACGTTCTGTCGCGGCGGAGGTACTGGAGGAAGCTGCAGGAGTCTTACCGCTGTCCGCACTTGACAAGGGACTTCTACACGCGACGAATTCTAGACGGGTCACTCCGCGAGGGCAAGTCGTTGCTGGAGATTTGCCGGGAGCGCTACACCAAGTGCGCGCTCGAAACGTCGCTACGATCTGCAGCCCGACGATACAACAAAGTACCTGTTGGAGTTTTGGTGTGGTGTCCTTATCCCTTTGTCGTTCCAGTTAGTTAGTTGTTAATCTGTTAGGAACATCATCATGAGAATAGTTAGTATTAGTTAGTAACCACTTAAGTTGGTTGAAGCGTAGGCTCAGCTTCATGTATTATGGTTCATGGTTCTTCTTCAAGGATCAAGTTTTCTGTCTATATGAATATATGTAATTCTATATGGTATCATAGCCCGAGGGCCTTTTTCTTGGATGTCCCGCAGGACCAGCCTGAAAGAATCTCATGCTCCCCAGAGCTTAACTTTAGTTCAATTGATATTATCTTGTCTTCTGTTTCATGTGCAATTTTCGTTCATATCAGGTAGAGATATTTACTTCTTCTCTTTTTCAAAACTGAGCATCTTCACTGTAGACCTTTCGCCTTCCTACTATCTCTGGGCCTGTGAATCCTCTACTGCCTGCTTGCCTGCCTGTTCAGAAGGATATCCAAGAGCTTCGGTGGTCCGTTCTTGTTTTTTTTTTGCTATTCACTGTGTCTGTTCAACTACCTTTCCTGTTCTTTCTCTCATGGCTACCGGCGATTCGCTCCCTGAGGCTTTTAAATTAGAAGGATTATCAAACTATCAAACCTGAAAGATGCGAATGAAACTCCTTCTGAAAGAGAACACCTGGCAATATATTGATCCCACTAGCGGAAATGTCCCACGACCCGGAGAGGGAGCTGATGTCACTGCGAGTAGAGTTAGAGCACTTTACTCTATCTGCATGTCCTGTCGAGAGGGTCCATTTTCCAAGATATCATCTTGCGTTGAACCCCGTGCTGCATGGAACATATTAGCTTCCACTTATCAGCAACAAACAAATGCAGGACGTCTTATGCTCAAAGACAAGCTCAATGGCTTGCGTCTGCAAGAAGGAGCCTCTGTCACAGACTATATCAGACAAATCGAATGTCTCCAGTCAGAACTACGCGGTCTCAACAGTGAAGTCCCTGAGTCCGAACTCGCGAAAGAATGGTAAACAACTTGCCACCTTCTTTTGATTATGTGTACCAAAACGTTCTTGGACTTAACGCAGTGCCAAGTTTTACTAATCTCACAGCTCGTCTCCTTCAAGCTGAGACACGAGCCAAGTTTTGATCAGGCAACAAAGGCGGCTTACATAATGAAGCCCTTGCACTTCGCATGCAAAACATGTCACTTCAGAGTGGGCAGCGTAGCAATTTCTCGCCTGGAGGTGCGCATCACGGTCCAAGCAACGGTTACCGAGGAAGTTTCTCAGGCGGAGCTTCTCATGGACCAGAGTACCGCAGCAATCCGGAACGCCGTCTACAATGTAATTTCTCTGGTAGCTTTGACCACTTGATACGTAACTGCATGGATTTGGCACACGAGATGGCAAAGCGCGCACGAGAGCGACGTTTTGGTGGTCGCGGCTGCGGATCCAGTTCATGGACGAATGGATCACAGCCATCCTACCCTGGCTCTGCAAGTTCAAATAACAGTGGCAGCCCATACGGCAGTAGCACTCCTTAGGGGAGTCCAGTTTATCAATCCAACATCGTCATTGACGATCATCATGATTTTTCAGAATCCACTGAATCCAATCTCTTTGAGATTGCCCTGAGCAGATTAGATCTAGAGAACGAGGACAGCTGGATAATAGATAGTAGAGCAGCTAAACACGTCACTGGAAATCGTGACATGATCACGAACTTAGACCAGCAAAGCTTTGGCTCCGCCCATGTGCGTACTGCAGGCGGTCAAGTTTTACTCGTGGAGGGGACATGCACTGTTAGCCTCTCCACATCTGGTGAAATAAAAATGAATGACGTGTATTTCGTGCCTGGCCTCACTCACAACCTTTTGTCCGTCGGTTGCATTGCCGACAAAGGATACGTTCTAGTCTTTGACGACTACGAATGTTTGGTCTTCAAGAAGGGAACCGATCAAGTAGTTGGACGAGGGATGCGCGAGTCTGCTACTGGCTTGTACAGATACATATTAGAGGATCCTGCTTTTCCTATCTACGCTATTCAATCCTCCGAAGTTGCACGTCTCTGGCACAAGCGACTTGGGCATTTGAATCAGAATAGCTTGCCGTCCATGGGATCAAAAGGAGTTGCACAAGGCATTCCCCTCATCTCAAGTGAAGCATCTAATTGCGACAACTGCTTTGAGGGGAAGCATTCACGAACGGCTGCGCCAAAGTCTGCCACCCGGCGGTCTGATGTCCTCTTGGCACTCATTCATTCAGATTTGTGTGGCGCACTTTTTCCGCCTTCACTAGGAGGAAAACGATATTTTGTCACATTCACAGACGATTTCTCCTGATTCACCTGGATCTACTTTCTACGACAAAAATCTGAAGCCTTCATGTACTTCAAGTTTTTCAAAACTTTGGTAGAGAGACAATTCCCAGGCAAGTTAATTCAGTCGTTTCGAAGTGACCGTGGTGGGGAATACCTGTCTCATGAGTTCACCAACTATCTGCATACCAGTGGTATTCATCGTGAACTTTCCCAAGCACTGACTCCTCACCAAAATGGTGTGAGTGAACGAAAGAACATAACTCTTTTAGAAAAGGCGCGTTCGATGTTCCTTGAGGCATGCACACCAAAGTATCTTTGGTCAGAAGCTGTCAACACGGCAAATTATCTCACAAATCGTTTGCCAACCAGAGCAAACAACGGCATATCACCTTATCAGCGAGTCTACGGGAAGCCTCCAATATTACAACACTTGCGTGTGTATGGCTGTATTGCGTTTGTTCACACACCTGATGAACATCGCAAGAAATTGGACCCCAAGAGCACCAAATGCATCATGGTCGGCTACTCAGAGGAGTCCAAGGGCTATCGACTATATGACCCTGCTACTCGCAAGGTCATCATTAGTGGTGATGTGCACTTTGCCGAGCATCAATATTGGCACACTCCAACAGAGTCTCTTCCGCCAAGTCCGTCCGTTGCTTTAGAACAACTTTCAGACCGCTCAACTGCACTTGAAGTTTTCAATCCTGTGTTGACACCAGTCGATTCTTCCCGAGAGGAGCAGCTTAGCGAACGACCACCTCTACCAATTTCATTACAGGCTCAGACGCTTCCTGCTGAAGAGCCGAATTAAGAATTGCCCCAGGTTCATGAAGTTCCTCCTTTACGTGTCTATACACGACGCGCTTATCAAGCAACTACACCACCTGTCATGCAACCCGTTACAAAGGAAGATTTTTTGCCTGCTCCACTGGCTTCGAGTTCTCCTGCTCAGCCCCGCCGGTCATCTCGAATCCCCATACCAAATTGCAAGCTCATGGACTATGTTGGCGTCATGGACTGCGTTGAAGATCTCGTTGCATGCGTTCACTCAGTAGGTGAGCCTGTGACTCTCTCTGAAGCCTCTTCCCATCCTGAGTGGATGACTGCCATGCAAGAGGAGTTTGCATCTATTCAAGAAAATCACACATGGTTCCTTGTCGATCCTCCTCCTGGGATCAGACCTTTATCCTATAAATGGGTCTTTAAGCTTAAGACCAGTTCAGATGGCCAACCTGTCCGCTACAAAGCCCGATTTGTGGCACGAGGTGATGAGCAAAAAATCAGAATTGATTACATGGAGACTTTCTCACCTGTAGTAAAATGGTCGACCTTACGATCCATTGTCTCCATGGCCCCTCAAAAGGGGTGGGATTTGTTACACATGGATGTCAAATCCGCTTTCTTGAACGGTGACATCACAGAAGAAGTTTACTTGCAGCAACCACCTGGGTTTGCCAAACTTGGGTTTGCCACGCTTGGCAAGGAGTATCAAGTGTGCCGCTTGTACAAGGCGATTTATGGACTTCGCCAATCTTCACGTGCCTGGTACAAGCGGCTCGATGATTACCTTGAGAGTCTTGGACTCAAACCAACATGTGCTGATCCCAGTCTCTATGTTCTCACTGAGAATTCCCTGATTATCATTCTCATCATTTATGTTGACGACTTGATGATCACTGGAAATCACACACACAAGATTGACTGGCTTCGCCACAAACTTTGTGGTGAGTTTCACATTTCGCTACTTGGACCCCTTTCACTTTACCTGGGTGTTTCATTTTTCTCTGGAGACTGGGGCATATTAATGTCCCACACCTTGTATATTTTTCGTTGCCTCGAAGACCTGGGCATGCTGGACTGTGTCATTTCACCGATTCCTATGGATCCCACTATCAAGCTCATGACAGAGATGACATCACCTTTGGTTGATCCAACCTTTTACAAGATTGTTGTTGGCAAGGCTCTCCACCTCACCAACACCCGTGCCGACATTGCTTATGCAATTGGTGTAGTCTCTCGCTTCACAGCCGCTCCCCGCCAAACTCATCTCGACGCAGCCATTCAGATCTTCTGCTACCTCAAAGGTACTGCACACCTCGCCATTCTATATCGGAAGGAGGAGAAAATTCAGCCTTACGGATTTTCCGATAGTGATTACCTCAGTGACCTTGATGAACGCAAATCGACATCCGGCTACATGTTCAGTCTCGGCAATGGACCTACAGCCTGGCGGAGCAAACTTCAAACCGAAATTGCACGTTCAAGCTCAGAAGCCGAGTACAGATCCATTTCTGAGGCAGCACAAGAAGCGAGATGGTTAAGAGATCTTTTAGAAGAGACTGGCATGTAGATGACAAAACCCACAGTGATCTATTGCAATAACCAGAGTTGCATCAAACTTGCACACAATCCTGTATTGCATGCACGGACGAAGCACATTGAGAAAGACTGTCACTTCATTCGTGACTACATAAAGAAGGGTCGCATTCAACTGGAATTTGTAAGGTCACACGAACAGTTGGCTGATATACTTACCAAGCCGTTGGCGAAGCAGCGTTTTATTGAGCTGCGGGATGCATTACAGTTTACAACCTTGGAAGCTGTAAAGAAAGGAGCTTTATTATCAAGGTAAATCAATTACATGAACATTTCCATAGCAACTTCTGAAGAGTATTTCAATTCACTGTCACCGACCTCAAGAGGCATCTGAATTGACTTATCAACACCTTCGTACCAAACTAAATTAAACATGGGGTAACGAGGTTCTTCTAAGACTCTTCGGATATGGCTCATCTCATGGGTGAACCTTTCTCTTCGGCCCCTCTTTATGAAATGTACCCACCACTTCCGAGTTTGATAGGTTGCGTAACGACGATAACCTGGTGTGTCGAGACGGGTGAACTCCAACGCTGTCCACTCAAGTGTGGTTTCTACCATCTGTTTCCACGCCCAACTGACTCTTCGGAGTCGTTGCAACAACGAGATAGGATTCTTCCGCATCAACCTTGACCACATGTGATCACGAAGTATCGAATCCGGTAACCTAGGCAACAGTTTGCTACACTCTGAATTGACAACAAAACTGGATGAAATTGAAGGAACATCAGCATTGGATTCAGGGGGAGCCGCAGGCTCAGACTGAATCATTGGCTCACGCTCATAAAAGTTTTCTTCCAGACTCATTGTAGCAAAGCTGTCATAGAACTCCTGATGGTCTTCATCCGGCTCCTCCCAACTGTTAATCTTTCTCCAAATCAAAAGGGATGCAGACAAGAAGGTTGCCGCATCGTGCATCCATGCTCTCAGACCCCGATGTACTCCCCTCATGTCTTCTTTCTAGATATCACTGGAATGGACTTTAGAATCCCTTGCACTATAAGGCCAGAGGGGGAGTGTTGGAGTTTTGGTGTGTTGTCCTTATCCCTTTGTCGTTCCAGTTAATTAGTTGTTAATCTGTTAGGAACATCATCATGAGAATAGTTAGTATTAGTTAGTAACTACTTAAGTTGGTTGAAGCGTAGGCTCAGCTTCATGTATTAAGGTTCACGGTTCTTCTTCAAGGATCAAGTTTTCTGTCTATACGAATATATGTAATTCTATAGTACCTGCAGAGTCGGCCTCGACGACGACGTCCTCAGAAGCTGCTGCCGGACTGGTAGACCTCCAAATTGTAAATCCTACCCACATAATTCCGGTGAAGAAACTGGGCAGCGGAAGCGAAGGCACTGTTTGGAAGGTGGTGTGGGGCAACTGTACCTACGCCCTGAAATCGTACAAACCATGGTGCCTTGATAATTTCGACATAGATCACAAGATCGCCACGATGAGGCCGGTGTCGCAGCATCCACACATCGTGCAGGCATTCGGTCACTCACGTTGCTTTCTAGAAGACGACGACTCTGGCGCAGATCAGACTCGACCTAATTGCTTGCTCATGGAGTTGCTGGACGGCGATCTTTCGCGGGTCATGTACGAGGCCGCAAGATCGACGCCCCTCTCCCGGCTTGATAAACTAGATGTGCTGCTGCAAATCGCGAGCGCCATGAGGAAACTCCACGAGAACAAGGTGGTGCACGGAGATCTGAAGCCCGGAAACATCCTCCTGGGTGACTTCGAGGTGTCGGGGCATGTCCGCCATTTCCAGGCCAAGGTGGCTGACTTTGGAAGCGCCAAGATCATCGACTCCAACTTCGTTCCAAGCAAGGGAACCATCCGGTACGCGTCTCCCGAAGTGCTGATGACGCGTCCTTTGGTGATGAAGAAGCTAGAAGCAGATGCCAGAGCGAAGCCGAAGAAGTTGGACGTTTCAGCAAAGTTAGACGACTACAGTTTTGCTGTTATGGCGTACGAAATTTTGACCGATTTTGAGCCCATTGCTATTAAAGACACTTACGAAGTCGCCAGAGGTGAAACGAGATTGATCGACTCCAAAGAATTGGAAACTCTGAAGCGCTTCGGCTTCTACGATGAGGTGGTTCTTCTTGTGGAGAAGTGTTTGGAGTGGGATCCTGAGGAGAGGCCAACATTTTCCGACGTTTGTTGAGATGACATGACATGGTGTTAATGTTTTTGAAGGAGTTTCTAATGGCAATAGGAGGTATTTTGAATCTTTCTCCTTGTAGTTTAAGAAGAGTTGTACATAGTAGTAGTTTTTTTTAACAAACATACTACTAGCATATTTTTGAAAGCTAATTTTTTATAAGTTACAATACGAAAATCCCTTCCAACCCTTCAACATTGTATTAAGCATATAAATGTTACAATCTATTTGAAGATTTTAATGATAATGCAATATTACATCAAAATTTGAAAATGAAGTGCTCATAGGAGTGTATTTTTGCAAAATAGAAGTTAAGCATTGAATTTAAGTTTCATAGTTTATTTGTTAGATTATAGTATGTCAATTAATGTACTTTCTTCTTCATTTAATGTTGTAACATATTACTTGTTAAAAAAGTGACATCTTTAATAATGACATCTTTAGTCTCCATATGTGCAAGGTAATTTTCTCGTATGGAATATGATAAGGCATGTTCTTGTAGGTCTTTAAAAATAGGATTATTTCAAAAGTTTTAGAGAATTTTGTATTAATTTCAATATCACTTATCATTTTTTCTATAGTTTAGGATTGTGAGTAACACGGTGTAAGTGATTTGAGGTGTAATTTCAGGAATCTTATCAGACCTTACATGAATGCCACTGCATAGTTAACCCCTAAAGGATCCTTGCTATAGTTATCAGACCACTTTCACTTTAAAACCAGTCCAAAACTGCTACTGCCAAAAAGAGACATGAAAATCACACTTTAAAGTGAATTTCGGATATTCAACCGTAAGATCTTAAAAAAGACTTCTATATAAACATGCCATGCAATTTTGGTTGCAATCCACCTCACGGATTGATAGATTTTAGTATTTAAAGTCAAAACAATGGTTCATTTTCTTCCCTGCTTTGAGTAGATCAGCAAGCTTTGACTTCACTTTGTATCAAATTTTTGCATTGTACAAGGTCTAAATCTTTTACCATTGTCTTAAGCATGATGTTATTTCCCGACACACCAATTTTTAGAGGTAAAAAAGGGGTGTAGCATATTCAAAACAAGTTTGCAAGGAGTGGAGGTTCAAAAATTGTCATTCCACGTTTTATTTTTTTGTGAACTACGTATGTATTCAAATGATAATCCAAACGGTCAATGAGAAGGTTTTCATCACATATTGTTGTTGAAAAAATAAAAAGTGAAAAATATGAAGATCTCTAGGTTTTATGTAGAAAAGATGAAGTTTTTTTCCCCCGTTGTCCGACAATGTGTGAAAATGTTTGACTTGGAATAAAATGCCTTTTTACACTAAAGACAAGAGTTTTTGTTGAAAATTTCCAAAAAGGGAAATATTCTTTATATGTGTGAAAAATATCAATGTCAATAGAAACTTTTGTCAAAATTTTTGGAGGTGCCCGGTGTCCCCATTTTTGGCTTTAAGTGGTACTAACTTTCAAACCACAAATCCAAAAAATAAAATAAAAATATGTTCACGAAGCTCTTATCGGATGAAATCTAGAATAAAAATTTCAGAGAAAAAGGATTTATTTTCTAATTTTAGGAACCTGCCTAAAATCAGAAATCCCTCCGAAGGAGACTCTGGTCCTTTAGGGGTTAATATGGAAAGAATATTTGATCCAAACAAGTCAATAATTATTGTTCAATATGTGCAATCAACATCTATAAAGGTTAATTGAGCAAATCATTATAATAATGGAGATGAAGATCTTATGGTTGGACTTTAAAACTAAAATTTAGTTTCTCTTTTCCACTCCACGTACTAGAATGACAGTTTAAGATGTTTTTGGCAAGATGTAATATCGAAATTTTAAAAGTTGAGAAAAAATGGGTCATGTGAAAAATCTCTTTCTTATGAGACTATAAAAATACGGGTTAGATCAATGGCATAAATGGAATTTTCATGGAGACACAGGTGCTTTTACACATCGATCAATTTCAGGCATTCTCTACCAAATTATTAATCTTTTCAAATCTCAATGGTTTGGACATAATGGATATCACGAAGATATTACATGGGTATCACTTAGCCAAATCTCTTTTTTTTTAACAAATTTTGGACATCCTACATTGTGAATTAATTATGTACAAAACTAACCAGCATGTAGGGTATTGCAACTCTGAAAAAACTTAAAATTAGTTGTTGATATAGAAGGTATCCATTAGAGTGTTAGTATGTATAAATAAGAAATATTATGTACATCAATATCCAATTTATTAGGGGTATGCTCCTAAAGGTTCGAAGTTGGACATGAAGTCCTAAGAAGACTAAGCAAAGATCAAGTATACATGGCCTAATAAAGTTGAGGGGCAATTATAACATGGCATGCGGTTTGTTTTTAGTCTACAATGAAGATATTCACAAAGTGGTTGCTCAGAACCTAGCTATAATTTAAATATTAAATATGATCATTAATGATGTTCCATGGTTCCCGTGTAATATGACAGCACTTTAGGCATGTACACATTTACAATAGCTTTGACAACTCATAAACAGCAAAATTCCTATTCTATTTTACAACTTACAACCTCACTTCCAATTCTAACTACTCTACTACTCACCACTACAATACCAAAGTCTTCAATGGACCTTCATAATTGCCCTCTTCCTCTTTAAAGGTCTTAGGGATTTAAGAGGGGTGGTATATAGACTCACCTCATTATTTACAATTGTGCTCTCTCAAGAAAACATTTCCTCTTCAACTAGAATTTTGCCCTTTGGTTCACTCCATATTTTAACAAAAGACACATGGAAAAAAGGGTCTACCTAGTCTACCAAATTCATGTGCTTCAATACGTCTACTACCTCTACAAATGTAGGTCTCACTGAAGGTTAGGTTCCCAACACATATGTAGTAAATATTCTATTGCAGGATGTATATGAGATGGTAACATTGGTCGCAATCCATTCAACACCCAATCAACTAGGTTGCCACCGGTCCAATAGTCTCTTCTCTCTTCAAAGGGACCACGCCCAGTCACAATCTCGTAGCATGTCATCCCAAATGCATAAACGTCACTCTTCTCTGTGAATAGTTCCATGTAATGTGTTCCAAGAGATCGATTTTTTAAAGCAAGTAATATTTCTGGTGCCCTGAAAAATCCAGTTCCAACAACCCCTATACTTGACTCATAATCAGCCACGATGCATGAAAATGCATCATCGTTAGGATGAAACTGGTCAAGGGGTTGATCAAGGGGTCTGATGAGCACATTGGCTGCTTTCAAATCTCGATGAACTACACCATGGTCATGCAATTCTTGCATTCCCTCTGCAATCTCTATCATGATGCGTATGGCCACCACCATAGTAAAAGGCGGCGCTCCATTTCCATTTTGCTCCATCCTCTCAACAATTAAAGATCGCAAATCTCCCCAGTATCTCTTCATCACATATGCAAATCGCCCATCGTCCAACATTAACCCACCAAATATGTGACAAGTTCCCTTCCCTTGCATGTGAGCGCGAGCTTTCTTGACGAGAGGTTCTATCTGCCATTGGCTTTGCAGATCTCGAAGAGACGTACCAAATTTGAACACTTTCAAAACAATTTCATCCTCTTGATCTAGCCAACGAGCTGTAAACAATTCGGCCTGTCCTCCCTCTGCAAACTTTTCGCCAATGCAAAGACCAATATCGTCCATGTTGTCCCTAAAGAACTCACCATATCTTTCCTTCAGAGATGCAAATACCTTCACATTATCTATTCGAGTTTCTTCATCATTCTCACCCAACTCAGACAGCTCGCTCCAATGCACTTCGCTTAGTGCTCGCTCTGAAGTCATCCTGGCTAACTTAGGTTCAAGACTTGGTCCTGGTGGTGGCTTGGTGCTCTTGGATGATGGCAGTAGCACAGTCTCGAAACTTGTCATTAGTCCCAAAGCCTTGTCTTTAGTTTCGAAATCTTCCAAAACCTTGTCAGCAGGTAAAAATATAGTCATTGATTTGTAATTCTTTGCGTCGTCGTACATAGTTGCCGTCATTTTATAATATAACGTCTTATTAAAGCCCCTTTGCTGGATTTCTTCCACCCATCTCTGCAAAATTCCACCAACCTCTGCAAGGGAACCACATAGCATCTCAAACTCTTTACAAAGACGCTTGACCACTCCAAGCACATACTCCTCTAATGATTCAATTGACAAAACAAAAGTCATAAAAAAAACCAAAAAAACGCAGACGTATTGACCCGGTTCTACGAACAAGCTCATGAACGAATTACTGTTGAGAGCACCCAAGGAAAATCCTTAAATCAGGTAAGACATCCTATGCTCATAAACTTAGTTTGAAAAGACCGTATGAGCATACTCACATACGCAATGCCTTCGTTCAATGCTCTTCTTAAAAAGCACACCTCTTCAAGCATGGAACATCGTTGATACAAAAAGGTCCGAGTGAAATAATATTCTTACCAGGATGGTTAAGAGAATGTCCTCCCCAAGTTTCCTGTTGTATGATATCTTCCAAGTGTATTCTGAACTTGGGAAAGTCAATCCGTTTTTCTGGTGCGATCCGAGACCAGCACATCTCGATGAGTTTCTTGAGACGCCGTGGACAAGTGGATGGTAATGTTGGCTTCAACGTACCTGATCGAAGCTTCTGCTGCAACTCCATCAAGCTTGACTTTGGATACGATACGTTCCCACCCATGATATATGTGCACAATATTGCGAAGCTGTACATGTCGGCCATCTGTAACTTCCGGAAATCGTCAGGATGATCCGACGTACATGTCCAAGGATACTCATCAGAGGTGACTAGCAAGGATTTGACAAGCTCTTCACACAATTCCGGGGCTTTCCACTCCAATATTTGTAGAAACTTTGCACGCTTGGAAACCAACGTGGTCCTCTTCTTGCTTTCCATAAGTCCAAAATCAACCACCTTCACAATCATACGTCCTGGATCCAGGTCAACCATGACATTGATCGGCCTTAAATCACCGTGGGCCACCTTCATCGAGTGCAGATAATCCATGGCTGCTGCAATATGCCACATGATGTACATTGCCTCGACTAGTTTAAACGGAGAATTAGGAGCAACAACATCGATCTCAGGATCCTGAGATTGCAATGATCTCCGCTTCATGACCGCCTTTCTCTTTCTCACAACGCTCTCAAGATCATCGTTCACAAACTCCATGACAAGTGAGCAACCAACTCTGTCCACTGTCCAGCAGTAGGTCTTCACCACGTTCGGATGATCAAGGTTAACTAAGCGAGCTGCTTCATCTTCAAAAACCTTGCTATCTACTCCTGGAAAGTCCTTCCGGGCATAACGACCCCACCTCATTCCATACCAGGTCGACCAAGTTGTTTCATAGATATACCCAGAGAAACCTTGCTTGAGAAACTGAACCGATTTCAAATCTTTGGACATTACCCGCCGATTGCAACCTGCTAATTTGCCCCCGGATTGTTCTCGAAACCTCTTAAGCCAATGCATGAAGGAGTCAAAGCAGTGTTGTCCAGGGTCACCAACGAGCACTGCCAACACGCTTGAAATTGCTTCCTAGAAAAAGATACATCAAAAATATTATCAATTAAAATCGGAATCATGCTAATTTCCCAAGTTAGGATGAATTTGCTTTGTGATACCAACACTACTAGAATGAGGGGTCTGAGCAACGTCTTAAGCAATGTTTTCTCCTTGGTTTTTAAAGAAAGCAACAGCTCTAACGTGTTTTCATGTACGAAACCACGGATGAAAAATTACTCCAAGACCTTGCTTACACCCCCTCATTCTTGCAACCACGCAATAAATGAACAGAAGTTAGAGTAGAAAGTACAAACACTGGTATGTGGTGAGCATCTGAAATGCCCAAATCTGAATCACTGTCATTATCTTGAAGCTTCACTTACCACAAACATAAGGAGCACAAGGGCAAGGTAGTTCAAAGGTTCCACCCGGGTAAACCTTCTGGCTCTGCCTGCTCCATTCGATCGTCCCTGGTTCCGAGGACGTTCGATGTTCTCCTGATATCACGAGTATCCGCAACGCACGTCAGTTGATGCTTCACAAGTGCAGAAGGCTCTGTACAACTTTAGGACTGGTTTCAAACTATCTGAATATGGGCGAAACCTGAATAATATAGTAAGAAGCGTTACAGGTCCTTACCATTCGAAGTTTTGCTTCAGCAGGAGTCTGCAGAAAAAGTTGTCGTCTCTGGAAGGTGGGTTCTCATACAAACAGATGCAAGTCAGGAGAAGCAGCCTTAATCAACCTCCAAACCTCAACATGAACAGAATAGAAATAGATGTCCAGGAAGGGCTCCTAAAACACGGCATCCATCTCCATTCTCAAAGAAGCACCCAGAATACTATGACGCTGATGACCACGGCAGCAAACGAAGGCCTGATCACACATTGCACCTTCTCCTCAAAACCACGCTCTGCCCAAATGATCATTCCAGTGGTGTCTGGAAAAACCTCAAGCTTCCATAATCAGAAACCCTTCCTTCCCTCAGAACCTACCACCTAGCAACCCAGAAGCAAAAGTAAGAGCCAAGGGACTTCACAGAATCAAAGAGGCGACCACTACAAACGTAACTACACTGTAGTAGTCATATGCTAGGTTGGGTTCCAATATCAACAGTGAGATGTACAGGAGGAGATCATGGCAGAAAGGAGAGAAGAAGGGCGTACAATGATAATTGCCAATAGAGTTTTCCTGAAAGTGCTGCCTGAAGGGGCAAGTCAGGAGGAATATGGTGCCAGACAGTAGGCCTCCGCACATGCATCCAGATTGGAGTTTTCAGGGACTAGACCACTGTTTTGAGGAGCACTTTGCTGAAATTCGTCCCCTGACATGCTGGCCAGACTGTCATGTATGTTCGGGACGTTTTAGGTAGGTTTGACAGTAAATCGACACAAAATATTTTTGGAGGGTTAAAACCAAGGCAAGGGCGGGGTAAACGAGGCGAGGGCTGTGGGGAAATTCTGAACCATGTGCGGGTTCGCCCAATTCTGGGCCGAATTCTTAACCAAATACGGTGGCATATTCTGCACCAAATCTCAATCATGTGCGTGGGCCTAGTATGAGATGTATAAACGGAAAGAAAGAGAGCATGAGGAAATTTCATATCGCCTTTTTCTGCACCAATGAAATGCTTTGCAGTCAATGTTCTTGGGCCCTACCCCATGCAAGCTAAAGCTCCCCCATAGTACCCTAAGTTCTCACAGGGTTGACCAGTAGTTCCCCCAAACCTTTCCCAAGCCAAGACACCATGTGCATGTGGTCCCGGTTACTAACATAAGACCCTAAGATTCGGGGTACCTATCCAGTGTATTTTGGTGACTTTCAGGAAAACTATTGCGTTTTTATTGCGTTGCCACATTGAAATATTGTTTTCAAGCACGAAAGTCCAAATGAGCGCGTGGGGTCTGACAAAGTAGAGATTTCTGGTAGCGAATCTCGGGTTGTAGGCTTAAATATGGTTTCTGCACTAGATTGTCGTGAATAAATTTATCGTAGAAGCTGGAAATTGGTATACAGTCCTTTCAATGAGGACTCCAGCTGGCCCGAAGGTCCTCTGCGGGCGCCAAACAGAGTACTGAACTGTTGAAGTAATGGCATGGTCAAAGTGCTAAAATGCTGAATTATCGTCCATCTTGCGTAGATTAATTTGCAAGTTGCAAACACTGTAAAGGTAAGTGTAGCAAAAGAATCGAAAGAAAAATGGACTGGGCGATGTCCCGCCCAGGGCGAATTGACCCCTCGTTGGGATTTACCTGAGGTGGGCCCTGTCTTAATTGCATGGGGTCATTTTTTTGGCCCTCTTATTTTGGGGGTCTAGAGGCTTTTTTTGGACAAATTTGGACAAATTTGGGGCTTACGCCAATTGTTTACCCTGGAGGATCGTCCCTTGCTGTAAATAGGGCCCCATCCAAAAACAAAATAGGGGCCAGGTTTGACCCCACCACCTCGTGGCCCCCTCGGGTAAGTACCAACGAGGGGTCAGTTCGCCCTCGGCGCGAAGTCCCTTATTTAGTCTTCAGCATTTTTAAATTCTTTTTTTAACACTTCCGGTAAATCCAGAGCCGGGCAACTATATCTCTTCGATACGCTGTGAATTAACTCTCTAATCTAAGTTATGTCTTGTGTATTTAGTGTTGGAACGAACAGACACTTTCTTCAAGGCGGCTTCCTTTAGGTCACCGGAATTCTTCTTCTTCTTCTTGGATCTACTCGTGATTACATTACATGTCAGATTTTTACGCGTTTTAGATATCACCTTTGTACACTCTAAGGTATGTGTGATGTCCAGCTTTCTGGAGGGCACCATGAATCTGAGTCTGCATTGAAGTGATTGAGATTGGCGATGGGGCTAATGTCACTGAATTCTCCTGTTAGGTCAAGATTGACGCTGAAGTGGGTGTTTGGAGTGGAAGACCTTGACAGGAAATTCTGCTCGCCCATTTAATCCGTCGTGTATCGAACACTCGGCGTGTAGTTAGTAGCAGTACTTGAGATGTTTTGCTAGCGCTTGATTGCCTCGATCATTTCTTTAGCTGGAGTAGTTCTCGAGGATTTTCTCAATGGATGTGCTATCCTTCGAGCTTGCAGACGTTCCCGGGCACGAGGTTGAGACACAGCCGTGTATGAGGCTGTGTCTCGCGCTGGAGAAGAGGTTTCCTGACATTCGATGGTGGCAGCAGATCCAGCACCTTTGCGACATCGCCACTGAAACGGAGAACTGCTTCTTCACGTTCAGAGATACCTGGGTCATGACGACCGTCACTCTCAAGGACCCGGACAGCTTACTCAGGAGAGTAGTGGACCTACACGCAGGACTGGAGATGATCCAGATCTCCAACGGCCCCGGGGTGGACGGCCACTCATGGTCCTGGATGCAGTTACTTCGTTGTCTGCTGACCTCCGTTGATGTCGAGCCCCAGATCGTCATCCGCCGGAACGTTCTGTCGCGGCGGAGGTACTGGAGGAAGCTGCAGGAGTCTTACCGCTGTCCGCACTTGAGGAGGGACTTCTACACTCGCCGAATTTTAGACGAGTCACTCCGCGAGGGCAAGTCGTTGCAGGAGCTTCGCCGGGAGCGCTACACCAAGTGCGCGCTCGCAACGTCGCTACGATCTGCAGCGCGACTATACAACAAAGTACCTGCAGAGTCGGCTTCGGCGACGACGTCCTCAGCAGCTGCCGGACTGGTAGACCTCCAAATTGTAAATCCTGCGGACATAATTCTGGTGAAGAATTTGGGCAGTGGAAGCGAAGGCACTGTTTGGAAGGTGGTGTGGGGCAACTGTACCTACGCCCTGAAATCGTACAATCTATTGCACCTTGATAATTTTGACATAGATCACAAGATCGCCACGATGAGGCCGGTGTCGCAGCATCCACACATCGTGCAGGCATTCGGTCACTCACGTGGCTTTCTAGGAGACGACGTTTCTGGCGAAGATCAGACTCGACCTAATTGCTTGCTCATGGAGTTGCTGGACGGCGATCTTTTGCGGGTCATGTACGAGGCCGCAAGATCGACGCCCCTCTCCCGGCTTGATAAACTAGATGTGCTGCTGCAAATCGCGAGCGCCATGAGGAAACTCCACGAGAACAAGGTGGTGCACGGAGATCTGAAGCCCGAAAACATCCTCCTGGGTGACTTCGAGGTGTCGGGGCATGTCCGCCATTTTCAGGCCAAGGTGGCTGACTTTGGAAGCGCCAAGATCATCGACTCCAACTTCGTTCCAAGCATGGGAACCACCCAGTACGCGTCTCCCGAAGTGTTGATGACGCGTCCTTCGGTGATGAAGAAGCTAGAAGCAGATGTCAGCGCGAAGCCGAAGAAGTTGGACGTTTCAGCAAAGTTAGACGTCTACAGTTTTGGTGTTATGGCGTACGAAATTTTGACCGGTTGCAAGCTCACTGTTACCAAAGACATTTATGAAGTCGCCAGAGGTGAAACGAGATTGATCGACTCCAAAGAATTGGAAACTCTGAAGCGTATCGGCTTCTACGATGAGGTGGTTCTTCTTGTGGAGAAGTGTTTGGAGTGGGATCCTGAGGAGAGGCCAACATTTTCCGACGTTTGTAAGAGGCTCAAATGTGCTCTGTCGAACCTTCAAGCAGAGGTAAGTATTGTTACAATCCTGTAATCCCCAGTCTATACAAGTGCTGATATCAACAAAAGTTAAACTTCATTCTCTGACGAATTTTGTAACCTGCAGGAGAGAAGAGATCTGGAAGCACTTCGCAACCTACAGAAGATGAAAGATAGTGTAGGTGTCATTTTTCTCGTCCTAGTTATCTACATTTTAATCTTAAATGTACCATTCTGTTTATAGTTGATTCAGCACTTTCAATAATGTTTTTAATTACACCTTGATACACCTCCACGCTGATTATATTGACCAGGCTGGATAAAAATCTAATGGGTTTCAGCTTCAACATCTCTCGTTTCACCTCAAACCATTAAAGATGTCTGCTTATTCTAATTAAATAATCAAATATTGATATAAAGTATCTTACTGTAATTACGAAGAGAAGTGATAACATATCAGATTATTTGAGGGAAAAGCACAATAAAGTGAACCAAACAGCGAAAATATGTAAGAGATACTTGACAACAGCATCACGTTAGGTTCAAAGAGACTGGATTGACAAGAATGTACAGTACAACATGCTATGTATTCGTTAAAAACGGCTTATGATGTCAAACTTGCTAAACTTGTCGGTGTGAATTTCAGACTGCAATATTCAATATGTTGGACCACTTCACATTTATAGATACAACCCTAGTCAGGCATTGCTGTGAATGCTATCTGTGACTCGGACCTAATATTCGAAATTCAAATGCAAAAACGAGACTTAGCCTCAAGAGTCCGCATTATCTTGTTCCATAGCGACTACCACCGCAAGCCGATCATAAACCTGCAAAAAATCGATTAAAATTTGTGAAAACGTCAACAAATTTTGTCAGATTTCAGTCGGTTTTGACTTCTATGGTTGAATTCGAACAACCAAAACAACATAAATGCTCAAAAAGAATTACCTCAGATCGATTAACACAGATACCATTGATCGATTAGATTCATCTTTTCTTCATCTATTAGAGTTATTTGGGAAGTCAACAACTAAGACACACCCTCCTTTTTTTTATGTTCAGTTATTAGATACAGTAGAGCTTGTTGCTCTTTCAAATAGAATCCTTAGAAGAGCTTGGTGGTCTCTAAACCCAGGTCAACATACTTTTCACCATCTCTGAGAGTGAAGAAAGAGATTGCATGAAATCAACCATAATAGATATTAGCCGCATTACCCTCCTTTGAGGAGCTTTTGAATTATTTGAGAATTATGTAGAGCTGGGTTTGTACTATAAAATAGTGTTACCTCACTCAAACTCTGGGTGCCTTCACAAAGAACTCTTTAACCACATTAAATTCTCACTAGTTGTTGAGCGTACCTCAGGCAGACGAGAGTTCATTTTCTTGGCGCTAGATTCAGCATCTTTAATAGCAAAAGTTTCCGCAGATGAATCGTAAGACGAGTCATACCTGCACGGCATGAATTATGCGCATTATAAAATCTAGATTTTGTCTACACTCCATGCACCAATTCTCTCATTCTGTCCACTCATGAAAGCACAGTTAAGAAGCTCGGAGGCCCAAGTCATTATAAAGAGATACATCACCCAAAACAACTTACCAGTCCCGAGGCAGTCCAGCGAGTAGCCGTGCAGAGTGATTAAAAGGGCCCCTCAGTTCCAAATCGCTCTCCTTCAGTAAACCTGCAAAACGAGGCTATGTCCAAAAATTGGATCGTACTCCAAATTGATGAAGCGATCGTTCCTTTTATGTATCTACGTATATGAACTTTGATTGTATCTATCAACCAGCGTGAACGAAGGGCTTTCGGGAGCATGTTGTTTATAGATCGGGTGACCTACCATCTTTTAATGGTAGGGAGCATACACTATCTTCGAATGTAAAGAGACTGAAGAAAGAAAGCTGGTAACCATTACCTTGGAAACGGTTTGCAGGGTCCAGTCCAAGGCGTTTGCACACATCCACAAACCAAGCCACGCCAACTGCAACATGGCCCACTTCTTCTTCCGCAATGCGCTTGGTGATGCTGGCGCTGCGGATGTCGCCGTTGCCCGTCAACCTGTCAAACAACCTCGGCCCAGCATCTAATCCGCGCGCTTCCTGTCCAAAAACATGCATCTTTACACGGGTATTTCATATCACATACTTCATGTACACCTAACATATCCAATCTTCAACCCTAAGACTGCAGTATGTGGCGAAAACCACACTTCAAGACAAGACGTGAAAACATATTTCAAGACAAGGGGTGCACACCTGCATCATTGGAATAATGGCAAGCCGAGCCATCACATCTCCGGACGTCTTCTCACAATCGGCCAACAAGAGATTATGAGCCGGCATATCACCATAGCTGCTCCCTCCGAACCAACACCCAAAACGAGTTCACAAATTAGAGATATCTGGGAGTTTGGCTGTGAGTTTGATTAGGCATTACAGATGGTAAAATTACACAATTCTCAAGGTTCTGTCAACATCCATGGTACCTTCAAGGGTGCTTAAACGGTAAAATTCTTCTTGTGTTTGCAACTCCAGATTAACTTCTAAAGTTTGAGGTACAAAAGACTAGCGCCATCGCTAATTTCCATACCTGAATCCCATTTCAGCCAGACGCTGCAGGCACCACAGGAAATGCCGGCTCTCATCGTCGGCCACATGGGCGAAGTCAGCGAAGAATTGTCGGCTGAGCTCGTCACTTGCAGCGGAGAATCTGACAACCGTGTCCCAGGCCAAGTCGATTGCGTTCAGCTCAATGTGGGCCATATTGTGCAGCGCATGCGCGCTTGGAGTGAGGATCGTGCCGGAAGGCGGCGGAATCTTCCATGGATGGACCTGCACATCCAAACACAGAATTGTTTACAGCTCCAAATTAGCCAGCTACAAATCATAATCTCCCAACTATTAAGACAGAGTATGAGCTGCAATCTCAACAAGGATCAGAGAAGCATGCTCACTCACAGAGTATGCAGAGGGATGCTTACGAGTTCCGGCTTCGCAGGCCTCGCAGGCGAATCCGGCGCCTCCGCGACGCCCAGCGCGATCTCGCCGCCGCACCACAACCGGTACGCGCGGTGCGTCAACACGGCCTTCTCCACGGGATCCGCGGTGCGCAGCACCACCGCGCCCCACTCCGCCAGCGACTCGCACCGCACCTCCTCCGCCCCCTCTTCCACGCTCCGCACCCTCTCCCAGTGCGCCTGGAAGAACTCCCCCACCGCCTCAGACTTCTTCCTGGCGAGAGTCGCCGGTTGCTCCCACTCTTGGACGCCACCCGGGCCGCGCTTGCCCCAGACGCGCAGGTCGTTCACAGGGCTGGTGCGCCAGGCGGGCAGTCCCACCCACTCCTGCGCCGGCGACAGAACGCGCGCCTGCACGCGATGCCCATGATGTAATCGGCGGAATTGAAGGGGTCGACACCAAAATCTCTGCGGTTTTAGCTGTGTGGCGACGCAGGAGAGGCCCGTGGAGAAGTGAACCGTGTGCATATCTGAATCCTTGCTGCGAAACCTGGACCCTAACCCTAAATTTTCACCGAATCCCCCCCGCAATGTCGCCTTTTATCCAGCTCTACCTCAATTCTAAACCACATTAAGATAATCTACTAGCTTTGAATCTCATCAACCCACCCTCATCATCACTACCACAATAGCCCTCATTCTCTTCACTTCTCAACCAAAACCATCACCAACTTCCTCCGTGCTTTCTCTCCTCTCTCTCACCACCTTCATGTGTGATTCTAGCTTCGAAACTCAGCAACCCAAATAATCCTTCATGGTTACAAACTTAACCCTAAGCTTTGGCTTCTCAACCTCACCCACGTCCAGATGAGATGCTAGCTTCGGAAACCAGCAACCATGATTGTCATTGCGGTGAACCAATTCTCTTAATTCCTCTTAAACACACACGCATCACACGAGATAACACACTCTTCATATAATCATCCTCGTGTTATACATAACCATGACACCTTGATGGAGGTACGAAAACCCTGGGGATTTCATGCTCTAGGTTTAGGGTTTAGGGTTTTTAGCATCTGACGTTGATCTGAAGAATTACCATTGAATCATTACCACCCGAAATTCAGACCACCGTCAAATCCTTAACCCGAAACTCCATCTGCAAATACAGGATCCTTGTCAGGTCGATCATTGCATGGTCTTGTACACCAAACTACTAAGTTAGAGGCACCCAATTCCGATCAATAGAGTATGCATGAAATGGTGCATGAAGCGACCCAAAACGGATAACTCAAAATCTGAAAACTCCAGTCATTATCCGCATTGGGTCATGAAGTGTGCAATTTTGGGTTGCTCCATCTCAACTGAGCTCTCATTGCTGGCCTTGCCTCGAAAGTCGAACAAGGCCGATCGGCATTGGGTACCTCCATGAGATGGTTATACATGGCATGTCTTCTCTCTTTTTACTCACTCTCACTTATTGGCATTGGGCAAAGGAGGGCACCAAATCTCACCTACTCTTGATTATGGGCTTCTAAATTCTATATCAGTTGCAAATCTTTGAGATTAAATTTGAAAAAATATTTGTTGAGTTTCATTCCTAATTCCGCATCTTTTAACATAAATGTTTTTGACATACAATGTCATGTGAGCCCCCATCTGGGTTAAGTGATCGGAATTGGGTGCCTCTACCTGAATGTCAACACTTTTGCCGCTCACCGATTCCATGGCCAGTCTGCAGAATGGTAGCAGGCTGTCAGTGCAGTATTGTGTCCCTTGAGGAAATTCAAGGCAGCCATGTAACATACACTGCTCAAGAAGATGAGTATGGTACCGCAACTGGACACGGTTGAAACTAACTTACACTCTTCCCAACATCAGCTTGTGGAGCCTTCAATAATGCAGGTAATTCTTTTGCAAGGATCCATGACATGGGATACTACAATAGTGTCAGTTGGTGAGCCGGACGGAATTGGATCAGTGGACGTTGTAGTAGAATGATCAACCCACCTAAAAGTTTGCATGCACATGATTTGTGATTATCGCCTAGATTAAATTTAACCTCTAACAACCAATCAGTGCTTCTAGTGATTTTGGGCAGCTTACACTGATGTTAATATAGATCATGAATTTCTAAATCTTACATTGAAGATGTGGGTAAGTATCACAGTAGCTTCGTGGGGGAGTAAAACTGAGGTATAAAACCAAAGTTACAAGGTTTTGAATTTAGAGCAAACAGGATACTAGTATAGAGCAAAATAGTAGTACTCTAGAACTTGAATAGTGCTATTGTAGAACTGAGTAGTGCAGTTTTTTGTGGTTGATAGCAGTGAAGGAAAGTTCTAAGCAGTCCTCAATGTTTTTGTATTAAAAGTTCGTATAACTAGAAGATTCTACTTTTTCATTCATTTTCTTCTATTGATAGAATAAGGCATAATATTTGGGATTTTAGATCCAACTATCACTTTTTATTTTAAAAACAGTTCTCTTATGTAAATGGCTACTTTCTATACCCCTAGTCATTTCAAGTTCATTCATCTTTCCTATACACCTCCATTACTTGCGTGATTTTTGGCGTGCAATGGCCTAATACAAGGTACAACATAGATTCATAAAACATATGCTATGTATAGTAGAAAAATAAGCCATTATCTCGAGTCAAAGTACGTTGACCCTGGCCATGTAGTGGAAGAAAAATACCACATTGCTCTCTTCAAATGCATGTATACTACAATTTGTGCAATTAAAAGTTTACAAATTTATTTGAGTGTCGTCTTATAATATTTGACTTGAAGATCATATGGTTGTATTAGTAAAAGTTTGTTTCAATTATTCTTGCGACGTGTCTTCTTAAGACGTACTTTTGGGGTGGTTTTGGTGAAACATAGTCTCCATCTTTTAAGAGTTAACCCTTAAACGTCAGAGCCAGCCCGAGGGGCTTGGTTTCTACAGAATCTTCTCTGAAGCTCTTCCTGTACTCAACTTTTCACTTATTTTTTGATATCATTCTAATCACCTTCTTTTGATGCATTCACAAAGTGAAATTTTACAATTCAAATCACAATTTGTATGAGTGATTTGTGCTTTGAAAGGATTGTGGTAGGTAGGTTGATAACCTTGTAGGAGGTTGCAAGCTCATCATTGATTGGTTTATTCATGATGCCCAAGTTCAAAAAGTGCACTATTCATTGATGTCCAAGTACAAAAGATGCCATGATCCAATTTCGGGCTGCCCGCCCAGGCCATGAATTGTCGTTTAAGGGTTAAGGGGTTGTACTACTGACTTACCATAGCTAAAGTAAGTCATAAAATAGAAGGAAAATATGGGAGGATTTGGGGACTTCGGCTTTATTTGCTAAGTGAGGCAAAGATACTGTTAGTTTTGACCTCCTATCTCATTCTTGATTACTAACTCTAAACACCAAACACAAAACACCAATTCTAAATAGCTCTAAATTTTTTAAATCAGGTTGAAGAGGAAAAACACAGCTAAGATACATGGCATAATATGATATTTCCTTTGTTCTCAAGGCCAATTAGATCTAATTTTAGCTTGAGTTTAGAGACCACCAAACTCTTAGATATTTAATTTCAGAATAGACCACCAAATATTTCCGATAATAGCTATTAAGAGAGAAAAAATATCAATTTAGAAATGTATAATTTTTATTAAATATTCAAGTGATTATACAAATAAATCTTTTGTTATATTTAAACCATAAATTTCCTTGACAATTTCACACAAGAAACACTTCAAGATTGCTAATTCAAGTGTAATGAGTATAGAAGGAAAAAGAAACTTTTATTTTTGGTTTGAACGGTAGGATCTCGGTCAAGACTTGTTGAGAAACTTAATCACACATTTCATAAACTTTGACGGCACTGATTGAAAGATTATAGTGCTTGAAGTGAAAAAATGGTTCTTTTTAATCCATGTGTTGAGTGGACCAACAGACTTTGACTTCACTTTATGTCAAAGTTTTGCACTACACAAGATCTAAATTTGATATCACCATGTTGATTATGATATTAACTCCTTCTACGCCTTTTTTTAGAGGTAGAGAAGGGGTGCAACATATTCAAAAAATTGTGTAAGGAGTGCAGGTACAAAGAGTGAATTCACGTCTTAATTTTTTGGGAACAAAATATGTTTTAGAATGATGATCCAAGTGGTCAATAAAAACGCTTACACCACGTCTTGTAATAGAAAAAAATTAAAAATTAAAGTTATGAAGATCTCAAAGTTTTATGTGGTAAAGAAGAAGTTTTTTTAGTTCCTTGCTTGACAGTGTGAGGCAATGTGTGAAAATCTTTGACTTGGGATAAAATGCATTTTTTCACTAAAGGCAAGAAATATTTTTTGACAGTATGAAAGGAAATGATGTTCTTTGCTAGTATCAAAAATCTCAAATTTACTAGAGTGTCCTAGCAAAAGTTTTTGGGATTGCTCGACCTACCTGCGCTTGACTATTTTTTCTTGAAGATGGCATAACGTTTTTTCTATAAGTCCAATGAGAACTAAAATTATACTCCTACGTACCTCTCGTCTTCTTGCATATCTACCAATATTTCAAGAGTTGTAAATATAAATTGCAACCATGGGAACGTGCCCAAGATTTGCAATAGCCCACCTTGGGACTTTTTTCATTTAGGGGTTAAACCACCTCAAACTACTTATAGCATGTAAGTAAATTGGTGACAAATTCACCATAGAAGAGGCAAATTTTGTTTTTGTTTTTAATGAATAATAGTTTGACAAAATTGTTGTGGGAATACTGTGTATGAGCTCAGAACTTGAGTCTAATGGGGGCCGTTGCATAAGAAATAGCAAGAGAATGTAGGGCGGCTAAGGGGCTGTTTACATCTAGATGGTTTGGGCTGGAGCCCAAAGAAATCCCGAGTTGTGATTGGAGAAAAGAATTGGTACCCCGGAAATGGGTTTACATCAATCAAAATATGGGCTATGGCCCAAAGTGTTTTCCGTGGATGAGAAACCTACTTGGAATCCTACATGGCAGATTTGAATAGTGTTTTACGGAACTTAAGGAGACTTATTTCCTACAACCTCTAGGAGGTTGTATTTCCCGAAGTCCGGGAGAGTATTTTTCAAAACGAATTTCAGCCAATCATTTATAATATTTTACTACTGTAATTTCCTGTTGACATTCACTGCTGAAATTTACTGCTGAAGTTAACATTTACCGCCGGCATTTACTACTGAAATTTACTGTTAACATTTACTGCTGAAATTTCCAGCTGCAATTTACTGCTGAAATTTACTACTAAAATTTACTGCTGAAATTTACTGCTGAAATTTAATGCTGAAGTTACATTTATGTTTTTGTAATTTAAATAATACAAATTCTTTCACTATGGGGTAGTTCTCAAAAGAGCCCATTTTCATATAACTACTTAAAAATTCAGCCCAAGTACACAATGGGCCACAACCCTTCTATTCGGGTTTACACCTAATTTTTGGGCCACAACCCACTTAGAACTCCCTTGTTTGGTGGAAGGTACCCCGCTTACAATGGTTTCATCCTTCAAGCGGGGTACCACTTGTGTCTATGGGCTCCAACCCAAACCTTCAGGTGTAAACAACCCCTAACTTAATGGCCATTGCAATGATGGGGATGGTGTTGTAGGCGGTTGTAGGGTTTGTGCAAATATTAATTGTTGTGCAGACTAGCTTTGTTTATAAATGCTAGATAGTGGAGTCATCTTGAAAGTGAACCTGTATGACACCTTGTATCTTATGGTCATGTGAAAGGTAGAGGCACCCAATTCCAATCACTTTACCCCTAAGGCATCCTGAGAACGTAGAGTATAAAGTAGGGAAACTTGTATTCTGTCGTAACCGCCTTGTACGCGGATATTTAGGAAGGCGATCTTGGTCCGATAAGCAACCTGGTTTTATTGTAAGGTTGTTTACTGTGTGACGTTACTTCGTGAAAAATTACACCTTTTTGGGAAGAATGGAAGATGCTTAGATATTTTTTGGGAACTCCTGAACTTCAAGAAGTTCAATCTGTGGCGTATGGATGTGTGTAATGCTACGTGTTTCCGATTACTACAAAGGCGTGTGCAATGCTGTACCAAAAATCGGTACAGAAGTGGACTACTTGCCAATGGAGCAGGTAAGAAGGCAACCGGCTCGGTAGGTGACGATTGTTTTATCACAGAAAACCTTTCCCGTGGCATAGGAGAGAGACTGCCAGGCCAATGAGAAAGTTGGTGCCCAGACGGTACATGAAACCACCCTACTTCAGTTGACCTTCACCAGATAATGCTAGCATCCAACCACCCCTACGCAGGCTTAATAAACAGTCAAAGGGAGTCAAGCCATGGAGGATCCATACTTCAGGCGGCCAAGTTGGAGGGCCTAGCGGGGTCATTATACGCCACACACAAGTAACAACATATACCAAGATCGCCTCCTACTACAAATGACACGTAGTACACCTGTTGTATAGTCTGCTAACACATCTCACTAACACGGCACACTATCCGGGGTACACAACTTGCCAGAGTAGTGCATTTACCTCATCGCTGAATCCTCCGTCACTACCCTCGACTCTTCTGGACCTCCAACCGCAAGGATGTGCGCCACATGTCGTCGAAACAAATAGCGGCATGAGCTCGGTGTGGCATCTTGCACGTTGATCAACATCTCCGGAAGAGGAGGGAGAGACAACAGATAATGCAGGTCCATGCACCCGATGATGCACCGGATTTGCAGAGGGGAGGCGCCCACCGATGTCGCCCATTCCGACAAGACATTAGCGGCATCAGCGAGGTGAGTGGGGGATGTGGGAGATCGCTTCTTACACTTGGACCGGCTCCATCTCTATGGTTGGCCATCTCGAAAGCCTATACGATGAACTAGATATGCTTTAGGCCACCTGCATGAAGTACAAAAATGATGTGCCACATGTTAGCTAGTGGAAGAACGGCTCATGTAGCAAGAGGAGGAAACAACAAGAGAGTAAACATTGACGGGAAGAATAAGAGACCGGGCAATTTGGCCTACCTCAAGGACGAAGAAGCTCTCATGTATGGACGATGAAGGTGCCGGAAGTACGAACCGCGGTGTGCTCGGGACATGGCAGTGCCCTACTCAAGCAACCTGACACCAACTTGCAGATGCACGATACCTCCATGAAGCGAGCAGTGACCGTTGAAGCTCTTACAGTGTACTGGAGGCTCGCACCGCGGGATGTTGACGGGGCACATGGCCTTCCTGGCCATACATCAATTCTTGCAAGCCTTGTCGTATGAATGGTAAGTTCTTCCAAAGACAGTCCGTCCCTTGACTCCTTTCAAGCCGACATCATACCAGCAAGGGAAGAACTTATCAGGACATAATACACGACAAAACATGAGGAGGTGTTCACGCCTAGTTGTCATCCTTCAGAATTGCATCCCAAATCAAAAGCAAGCAGTTAAACAAATACTTCAGTTTACAACAGATCGGTAGTTTTGACGGTCTTGTTTCTAGAGGAAGTAAAGCATAGTCTGTGAACATGAAATAATGGGGCACTTTTCTACAGCACTTCAACAACTGTAGCATTAAGATGGCGTTCGCTGCCGGATCCGCTTTGGTGTCATGAAGCCACCAGATCGGAGCTGCCAGTGCTTTGGGGTCGGTTCGTCAAGGGCAGTCTCCTGAGAATTCACGCTAGAAAGTTAGAAATGCCCACGATTATGAATAAATGTGTAACAGTGGCCCGGGCTGCACATGAATCGATGGTCACAACCGGGACAGAACATGTGAGTCCTCTTGCGACAGAGAGAACACATTCTACGCAAGGAGGACCGTTGCGGACCATGAGGCAATGGAGCACCACGCCAAGTCCTACTCTGCGCTTAAGGGATGACAGTCAAAGTCTCTTCGATCAACTTCATTGCCACTTCAAGATGAAATGCCTTATGCGTCAACATTGGGAGCCCGTTCATCGGATACTGCTCACCGTGAATTATGTAACTATTCACCACGCTCTGGTCCAAAACAAAACAAAAAACTTTCTTCCACCATTTGTGGCTCGATAGCTGCGTCGAGTACGCCACGCCGAGTTGGTCTGTAACATCCACACCGCGCATGAGTTCTTGGTATTGGATGTGCACAGGTGTGGACGGCACAACCATGCGCCCGCACCTCCCCTGCATCCAGCGTAGAACCGTCACATTTGGCTCCCAATGATTTGTTGGCGTTGACAGCAAGGTCACCACCTCCTTGTCTTGCCACGAGATCCCAACCATGTGTTGGTTGTTGTACATAAACATTACTAGCGACCCAGGGTTAGTAATATTGCTAGAACGAGTTAGACATATAGACAATCCCTTCCTATTCTGTTGAACAATACCAATAGCGCAGATACCTCGGCATAACAAGGTACGAAATAACTTCACGCTACTAAAAAAGTTGTCACATACCAAAATGTGGCCTCAATGCTCAAGGCCCGTCAACAAGCGCTCGCACACTACGGAGCATAGTTGCCCATCGGCCCCTGAACCCGTCCCGATCCCCATATAGACCTCAACACTCACAACGAACCTAGACGACGACAAAGCAAGACACCACAATTTAATCCCAAAACGGACTAGCTTATCCTTCATGAATTGTCGGATGCCACAATACTTACCTTTATAAGGTATGATCAGTTCGTCCACCGTAACGATTTGCGCAATATTGTAAATCGACTTAGATGTACAAACAAATGCATCAACTAACCACCTAACACCATATATGTTATAATGGGAAAATTCCATGATTTTGGGAAACTACAGTTTAGGTCGAGTCGACCTAAACTGTACCCACAGATTGAGTACATCACTAAAACTGGACAAAACAACCAATCATCTAAATTTCCAAATGGCCATAACTTACTCAAATGTTGTCCAAATTGGGCACATGAGGTGTTTTTTGACATCTAATTTTTTTGTAAATGTCAAAAAATACCTTACATGCCCAATTTGGACAACATTTGAGTAAGTTATGGCCATTTGAAAATTTTGACGATTGGTTGTTTTGTCCAGTTTCAGTGAAGTACCTAATTTGTGGGTACAGTTTAGGTCAACTCGACCTAAACTGTCATTAAATTGGGAGATTGAAAATCTCCCAAATTAACGAATATGGTGTTACCTGGTTTTGGCGAGTTTGTCGAAGCCATCATCCTCTTTGCCTCGAACCACGCTTGCATTGTCGACAAGATGGAGATTTTGTTGGATTATGTCCCAACCCTTGAAGGTCATCATGCGAGAGATCACTTCGCACTTGAGGACGCCATCCCCAGAGCTCCAGTAATCACAACGCCTAGGCAACTGTTTCACCCCAATCAAAATGACTATCCTCAACCTCTTCTTGAATTTAGGGATTGTTAGTTCTACCCACGAGTCTCCCTCCTTAGTGCAACCAGTAGAACCTGGAAGCACAGTGCAAGCGTACCAATTAGTCTCTAGGCAAACCCGAGCTAACACGCTATTTGGCCAATAAAGCAAAAAAGCTCGTAGAGGGCTGTTAATGTAATCGGAAGAGGAGTGTTAGCTCCAGGAGCAGGGCCTATGAACTCGCCGGCAGCAGTTCTGGGACGCAAGCTATTGCTGCCACATCGAGCAGGTTTGTAAAACTCATCGAACTCTACCTCTGTCAAAGGGTGCACAACATAAGATGTCGGGCTACGAGCCCACTTTTCAAAATTCAGCCCTAAGCCGTCCACAGGCTCACATGGAAGTCCACTCTCGTCCTCACCAATGTCGACGTTTTCTTCATCACTTTCCATGTAATCTGTCGGATCGCCAAGCCACGAAACTCCAGAACTACCATCACTAGCGTCACTAGTGGAATCAAAGATTGAGGGGAGAGAATGAAAAACCTCTGGGAATGGAGTACACCCAGTTGACTCTTGTGTCCCCATATGAATGGTTGAATCATCCACGGACGCACAACTTGGTGTTCTTAAGGTGCAACGAGTGGTCCTTCGAGGATGTGGCACGTAATTCATGGAGAGAATCTCCGTATCTCCAACTTCCGTTGCTTCTTCAGGGGTCGATTCGAGTGGCTCAACTGGTACGTGGACGTTGAGTTCAGTGGAAACTGCCAGAGTCTGGACGAGGTGGCATTCGCTTTCCAAAACCTCGGTGATGTCCGGCTCGACCTGGCCACCACGCCTACCACCTCCCTCATGGATCTCACAGAGTCCGAGTGGTAGATGACGCGTGTAGTCTCTACCACCGAAGTCGACCACCACCATGTCCTTGCCAGTGAGACCGTCGGTGTACTATGCATCTACAACACCTTGCACTTGAGTTCTACTGCCATCTTTCTCAAGCCATGCATGGACAACCATCATCTTCCTCTTGTGGTTGAAGCAATCAAACTAGGACGATTCAGCCTCTTCATTCTCATGCTGCTCCGCATCCAAATGCCATCCCAGGTCGCTCTGCAGAAAGTGGCACAATCGGAGTTAGCACAAGACTTCTAAAACACTCATCTCTTAAATTATGGCCAAGTAGCCTACATGTCCAATAAGGCAACATCGCTCTTGAAACAGGATACACACAATACAATAATGCACATAAGAATATATTTACAGTGTGCACTCCTATAGGTAAGAAAAAACTTACATCGCTACTGTAGCTTCCTGCTGCGTCGCCAAAATCAGCAACCAGACTAGCTATCTGCTCTGAGAGAGACCCGAAAATGTGGGGGGCGTCGCCTTCATCCTAGCACATTCAAATAGTAAACAAGGTAAGAGTCTGTTGGTTATGGGAGGAACCTAAAATTTCATGACTAACTTCAGGTTAGTCCATGTATGCAGTACTTGTGGAAAGAGATGTTGTGCCCTGAAATCCGTTCGGTACATGAGGATGCCTCCATCAAGCTCATGTGCACCAAACAAGCAATTAAAGGTTGAAAATATCATTTTAAAGTTAGAAACTAATAGCCATGTTACAAGTAGTGGATTTAAGTGCTCAAATATAATAAACCTCCAACGTTGGTCCGACGCTAGTTGGCGACAACGCTGCTGCTGCTGCCTGTAAGTCGTTGTCCTCTGAGTTGGGGAGCTCCACACCATCTGGCGGATCTATGCTAATTTCAAAGCCAGTAGCCGCCCGCCCATGTCTTCCAGAACCACCGAGCAAATCTCCAACATCATTTTCCGCATGGCCTTGCTCCTTGCTTCATGTTGGATCCTCTTCCTAGTGCGCACTGGAGACACGTCGTTTATAACAATTGGATTACAAACACCTCCTTCTCTATCAAGCACGGGATTAGCCTCCACCGCTTAGGATACCCCCTCAGTTGTTCCTTCAATGGGCAGCGGGCGAGTCTGCTGACGGACATGTGCACCCTTGGCTACTCTCGGCTTGCGGGACGGCTTTGGCTTCAAGGCAGGTCGCGGGCGACTCGGATCTTCAGCGCACGTCTACTTTGGCAGCCGCGAACGGCGAGGCAACTTAAGCTTGCTCGGATCCTCCGCACAACCATGCTTTGGGAGGCGCGGCTTTCTAGGCCTCGATTGTTTCCGAACACATGATTGCGGCGCCTCTAGCACCTGCAAAGCAAACATCCAAACCTCAACCCAGTGTAGCGAATAAAATCATAAGCGTGTAGACTTCACTCTCGATGTAGTGAATAGAATACCTCTGAAGCAAGCATCGTGCATTGCTCCAAGCAAACGCGCTTTACTGTAGCCACTCGTTTAGGAGTGGATTCTTCAATAGAAGGTCGCGGCAGCTGCTGGACAGTTCTACCGCATGCACTCGGGAGGTTGTAGATTGGAACAGGGACTTCAACATCTTCTCCTTGCCCCGAGTCTTCAAGCATGCCGCCTACGTCCAGTTGTTGTCCGCAACCAATGTGCGACAAGGTATTCTCCGGAGCCGGTGGAGGAGCATCAAAGTCATCCATAACGGACCTACCGGCACATACCAACCTGCACTTGCATCTTGAGCAGGTCAGAGGGCGACATCTCCTATATTTGGATCTTATAGTGGATAATATCTAAAACCTAAACCGTAACCACAGTAATTGAATTTACAAGAGAGGCACTGAAAATTTTATCCGTGAAAAGTGATCCTCCATCCAGACTCGGAATCGTCAGCGCTACTTGCACACCGTTATAGGCTACATAAACAAGAGAAGAAGTGAATATAAGACCTAAATTAGGAGAAGTAGAGGGGGTCGTGGGTTCTAAGTGTCGGCGAAGAAACTGACATGCTCCACACATCAAGCACGTACTTTGTGATTCTGTAATGCGCAAGACAACCGTGAACACTTAATCAAGGAAGAATCTGAAAGGGATGCGATTCACTTACAATGTAGGAGCGACAACTCTTGCTCCCCGTTGTAAGTGACCGCTCCAACGGACGCACTTATAAGCGTTGACAATGTTGCAAGCGCAAGGCATCTTTCAACGCGACCATTGTTGATTTCTCCTGAAGCCCCCATGACAAATCCAATGCAAACTCCTCTCAACACGCGCAGACTGCGACCGCCCATTGAAAATCTTTTGCGGGGCTCTCACCGTCGAGCACCTTCTGTCCTCCACAACCCCCGGAACAGCATCACGAAGGCGAACAATAACGACACAAACTTATACAATTGGATTTCCCTTGAAAACTTAACCTCCACCACCATAGAATCCAATGAGGAGCGCAAGTCGCATGAGAACCTAACGACCGGGCTATGAACCCTAAAGCGTATCATGGTTGTACCGTTGCAAAAAAAATGTAAAGAAACAAACGCTCCCGATTGACAAATCTGCCAATCGTGAGGACTCGAGATACAGATATGGAGGAGCACGGCCAGGTATGCATAGCGGGAACACCGTAGAATACAAAAAATCCGGCACAAACTCGTATGTAGAGGGCTAACAACAGATCCAAAATATGCGCGAATGGGCTCTAAATTCACACCAGACAACATCCAACAATTAATATTTTCAATAAACCCACCAATATATCCCACTTTGGTGGGAATTCATTGAACAAGATTGCATAACGACCCGGAACGGGTCGCAGGATGCCTTAGGGGTTAAGGCAGATGGGGACTCAAATGGCATTGTATGTCAAAAATATTTATGTAGAAAGATGCGGAATTAGGAATGAAACTCAACAAATATTTTTTCAAATTTAATCTCTAAGATTTGCAATTGATATAGAATTTAGTAGCCCAAAAACCACTAGAGCCCATATTCAAACTGTAGAGTCGGTGAGCTCCTTTGCCCAATGCCAATAAGTGAGAGTGAGTAAAAAGACATAAGACATGCCATGGATAACCATCTCATGGAGGGTACCCAATGTCAATTGGCCTTGTTCGGCTTTGGAGGCAAGGCCACAAATGAGAGCTCAATTGAGGTGGAGCAATCCAAAATTGCACACTTCATGACCCAATGCCAATAATGACTAGAGTTTTCAGATTTTGAGTTATCAATTTTGGGTTGATTCATGCACCACTTAGGGGCGTTTCACACTAAGCCCAAGGGCCGAACTCCATTGAAGACCAAACTATGCCGAGGGGCCGAGTTTTGGAGTTGTAAGAAATTATTAAAATTATTTTACTGAGAAAATGTTCGGCCCCTCGGCAAGAGTTTGGGTTTCTATTCTTGTTGGACCCAAACTCTCCTCGAGGGGTCGAACTATTGGTGCCAAAATTCTCAAAAAGTGCTGCCATGTAAGCATTTTGGTGCCCTTCGGCCCTTGGCCCCTAGTGTGAAGGCCCACGGGCCGATTTTCAACTCTAGGCCAATCAAATTGCTAGATTTGCTCGGCCCCTCGAGCTTGGCCCCTAGTGTGAAACCCCCCTTAATGCATTTACCATTTTCATGCACCATTCCATGCATATTCTATTGATCGGAATTGTGTGCCTCTACCTTAGTTATCAGAACCAAACTAAAAAAGTGATTTGGTTGTGGAGAAATTTGGAGAACTTCTTTAGAAAGTTGGGGTTCTACAGGGGAGCTTTAGCTTGCATTGGATAGGCCAAAGGATGTTGATTGCCATTACTTCTCATGTATTTCTTTGGTAATAATATATTTTTCTATAACATGAGGCCCACACATGTCCTAGTGTACCCAACGGTCAGGTTTAGTAAAAAATTATTCTATATATCAATTCCTAAAAGAATTGGAAATAATTTCTCGAAAAGAATATATATTTTTGGGGTAGAAAAAAATTCTATGGTGATTTTTTTAATTTCTGATTCCATGAAAGCAATTATAGATGTAAATAATGCTTAGAAAATTGTATAATTGTTACATCCAAGGACCCTCAAGCATCATTAGTGTACAATCAAGCATTTTCTGATTTTGACAAGTTTACGGAAAACTTTGCTCTATGTGTTGGGAGTTGACAACAAAGAATTTTGGACAAGTTTAGAAACATATCAAAATTGCAAGGCCACAAGTTCAAACTATTTGCAATGAGAATATTGAGTTGATAGAGTCTAAGTTGAATTTTAATCGAAGCATCGTTACTAATATTTAACAAAATAAGCATACTGAAGCATTTATTCAACTATTCAACTCCCTGCTACATTTTTTCTTGGTCATACAAGCTTTGCAATGTTACAACAATGTAAATTCTCTCGTCTTTTTACTTTCATCAATTTGCAAACTTCGGGAGGAACCTTTGATCTAGGTCTCCTATGTCATTCTTATCTCCTTTATCTCCAATTGCTCACTTAACCCTTAAATGGCAATCAGGATCCATATACACAAGCACATATTTTTCTCTGTAGAATACAAAATCTTTATTGAAGTTTAGAAAGACTTAGACCTTTGGATTAAAGATTCTCCAACCAACATCTTTCATTTGGAGGTCATTTCAATATGTGAACCTTATCTTGTTCAAATACAACACCACACATGTAGAATATTGGAGGCACTTGTGGCACCTTATGACGTTTGAGGGTTAACTCCTAAACTACCAAAAAATTTAATGCAGGCTTCCAACCCATGTAGTCAAAATAAAATTTGGAAACTTTATTTCTTTGTATTTTAACCAAAAAAATTTATAGTTGGAATAGAAAAAAAGATTTCATGATTTCCTTTATGCTCATGTCACTAGAACAAAAAAAACTTGAATGCTTTAATGACAAGTGGTTGAGGATTTTTAAGAATCACTAGGTTTTCACCTTCCACCAATCCCACTTAATCCCTAAAGGACAATTGTCCTCTCAAGGGACAAATTCAATTTCAATTGAGTCCCTCAATCTCATATTTTGGCATGATTTTTTAATATATTTTTGGATTGAAAGGGAAACTTTTTAATAGCTTTCTATTGACATATTTTTTTTTAAAAGAAATCCCACTTACAGTTCAAAAGTTGCAAACAATTTTATAGTAATATATGACATATAGTGGACCAGTTTTCAATGACACATGACAAATAGTGTAGCAAAAATTTATTTGATTCCAAATTCAATAGAAATCATATTTTTAGTTCATTTAAAAATTTTAAAAATCCTTTTGGTATTGGAATAGTAGTCTTTGCATCTATAGTACAAATTTTTGAGTTACAAAAATATGAGAAGGATATGTTCTATGCAAATCTTGTTAGTGTTATTCTCAGCACATACTAGTTGCATTGTAGGGTTTTTGAGGACGTCTTCTATCCCTCTTCTACTTCTAGAATTTGGTGCACATGTACCTAATATGATTATTTTCTAGTTAAAATTAGAAAACCACAACCCGTGCTACAAAAGTTTGTTATAGAAGGTGGTCAATGTTTGATGAAGGTGTTTAGTATGACCTCAAAAAGAGTTTATGTCTCACTTCAAAGGCTCATATCTTTCAATTCATGCCGTCAAACTTACCAAAACTCTTACCACACACACTTGTACATTCCTAGTACAAGATCCTACGATTAGATATGTAGAAAAATGTGTTTATTTGCAATTTTTTGTTGAATGCATTGAAACTAGCAATTTTCGGTGAGTTTTGGTTGCTAAAATGTCAAAGAACTCTAGGGGTTAACTTTTAAACGTCAATCGGGAACCGAGCATGTAGGGAAGTATTTTACTTTGCATAATTTCAAAAAAAGTACTAAAGTCTAGCAAGACTTACACCTTTGGATTGAAAATTCTTCAACTAACAACTTTCATTTGGAGGTCATTTCAATATCTCAACCTTATCATGTTCAAATATGACATTCTAAGTGTAGAATATTGTGGCCACTAGAGGCACCTTCCGACGTTTTAGGGTTAATGTTGAAAATACCAATAGCTGACCTTGTGCAAAAAGACATCATAATCTATTACATTGAAAATAATGTGTCAGAATCATTTTCAAATGTCACGGTGTACTGCATTGTGTAGATGATAAAAATGATTTTACACAAAGGTATAGACATAGTATAGACATAGAATTAGGGCCGCTTCACACCTAACGCACGAGTCGAGAGACCGTCGGTTTCCACTAGTGAGATTGCTTGAATGGCCAAAGTCCGGCCTCTCGGCCTTCAAATCAAAGGCCAAAGTCCAAAGGCCGTCGTTTTCCAATATGCCTACATGGCAGTACTTTTGGAGAGTTTTGGGGCCAAGGCGACGAACTCTCGAGCACAACTTGGGTCGCCGTTTTTAGTCGACCCAAACTTCCTTCAAGAGTCCGTCGATTTATTCAATAAAATAATCAAAATCTGACAAGATCTGGACCATTAGATGAAAGAGGTTGTTTTTTTTTGGCTAATTTTCATTGGTTGATTTTTTTTGGCGTAATGATATGGGGTTTGGACTTTGGACTTTGGACTTTGGACTTGGGCTTTGGGGCTTCACACCACAACTGCCCAAAGGCTTCAATATATGTATTTTAATGTTTTTTTTTAATCCAAAAGTTTGAACTCTCGCCATAGTTTGGGCAGAAATTTTGACGGACGGACTCTCGACTCGGCCTGGTGTGAAGCGGCCCTTACATTGCTATTACATGAAGCATCCGTTACCGGCATTCTTTCCATACAGCAGTAAAAAGCACAGAATTACATGGCCTGTACAGACTTCTTTCTGTGCTGTCTTGTCGTATATTATTCAAACACAAACAGCATCTTTTAAAGCACCAAATCTCCCCCCATGCCTTCCATCTGGGCACAACAGAAACTGAGAGCCCAAGAGATTTGGGTTCGGGAATCACATGACAGGTTTAAAGTCAATGCACTGCTCCCTAAATTTATATTCAAACTTTTCCAGGATCCAAAATTCAGTGACCATTCCTTGTCCAGTGTTGTGGCATGGTTTCAAACTTTCAATAAGTTATTTCCCTGGCACCTCATAAAATTTGGGGCTGGTAACAGTCACAGTGCAGATCCAGAGTCCCATTCAAATGAGGTCAGTTTTAAAGTGGACTTGTCCCCACTTTGCTTTGCAATTCCCGTGTTTTCTTGTCTGCCCGACGCTTCTCTGGCGTGTACAATGACCATGGATGTATCTATACAGTTTGAATGTGGCCATACTGAATTATTTGATGGAAGACTGCCATACCCAGGGTCTGGTTTGTGCGGAATAATTCATTGTTTCTGAGAATAGATGTTTGACAACTAAAATATTCTCATACATCCGTTTTTATATCAAGGGAAAAAGAAAATTTCAAAAATGAATTTCAAAAATGTATGCAACTATTTCAATATTTTTCAACAAATCCGACCATGGGGATTGGTTTACATAAGATTATGAGTTTCAAGTGTAGTGAAAGTACGCTTGATTGATATGCACCATCGCATGACATTAAATTGTATTATGAATAGTTAATCTTCATTTTCATGGCAGAAATGTAGCTTTTGGCTACATGGCATATCTAGGTTACAAAACATGAGACATGTACTTTCCAGTTACGCTTCTGCCCCAAAATGAATGTTGGCTGTAAGAACTATGGTTTAAAGTCAAGTGGTGTTTTTACACCAACCAACCATATTTCCATAATGGAAACTGGAAACACCTCTGAGTTGGCTAAAGCATCCACACGAGGACTTGAAAAAAATCTGACATAAAGTTCATCAAGCTTGCACTCCCCACCCATTATGCCGCAAAAACAAAATATTGAACAATCCACAAGCGATTCTAAATCAAGTAGAAACTATATTATACAAGACCAAGTGTAGATACCCGTTGTCCCTGACAGGCAAGTGCAATCCCCGGTGATGTAAAACTTGTCAAAAAATTGGAGGGTCATTGGAGTTTCAGATTGGAAAAAAAAAGTGATTACCTAAGCGTTTTGTTGAAAACAACATTGCGCATTATTTTTTCAACTCCATGTGATTCTCTTTTCAAAAGCACCGAAACATTTTTGGGAGCGGGCACATGTGATAATGCAACATACAACTTTCCATGCAAGAAAATGTCCTTGGTTAGGTAGATACCAATGTTTGGAAGTGATTGTCCTTGAGCCTTGTTGATAATCAAGGCATATGCAACACAAACTGGAAACTGCTTGCAACATATTTTAAAAGGAAGCATGGCGCTCTTGGTAACCAAAGAAATTTGTTGTATGAATGCAACATATCCCACCGAATCATGTGTGAAGAATTCTCCCTCAAACATTCGAGCCAATCAATGGTGGACATGAGTCTGGTGCCATTACATAGTCCATTTGATGGATTTAAGTTATGCAAAAGCATCACCACTGTATCAACTTCAACCGTAAGTTTATGCACTGGCCACCCACTCACTTCCCCCTAATTCAAAAACTTGGATGTGATCATATTGGTGCCACAATGCCATCTTCACTCTCCACCTTGTCAACACTTAAGGGAAGTTGATTTGCCTTAGACACCATGTCAAACACAACAACGTTGATTTTTGCCACGTCTTTGTTGTGTGCCTCGAAGATAGCGCGTCCGCTGAAAAAGTTCCTTCCGCCACGGCCATCCGCAAATTTTGGGATAGATTGCATCGATCAAGCCGTTTATGGTCTATTGACGCAATACCATAATGGGTGAACAACAAACATAATCCTCCTTGACAATGTTGTGCTTTTTTTCTTCAAGTGCCAGAGCCAATTGGCAAACGTTTGACTTTCTTGATTAGCAAGCCTTGTAGAGATTGTAGTGGCACGCATATTTTGACGCAAGGTGCACTCTTCAATGTGGCCGCACAAGTTAGACTACTTGATTCGTGTTGTGACAATGTTTGATAGCAAACCCTTTGGAATACATGTTGAACATGCCTAAAATCGCCGCACATCACAAAATTGACTCATGCAAAAGACACAGTTAGCCCAGTTACATTGCGGAGCGTACGGTTGTTAGCTTCAAAAGCATACTTGTTGACCATTGATGCATTGTCCCAAATAAGCTTTATACGCTGTATCATTTCTGCCAAATCACTTTGTTTGCAAATGTTGCACATAGAAGTTGTCCAACTCAATTGAAATTTTATACCTTGAATGAGCGGTCTTGCCTTTGTGTAGCAACAACGTGGCAATTTTGGACAAGCAACACCCAACACAATTTGATTATTTGCACACATGGACTTGAGAATGAGAGTCTTCAAGTATGTCTTTTTTGTACCACCTGGTTCATAGACAAAATAAATCTTGTGTGAGATGGCAAGTGCACTCGATTGCATGACTCTTTCTTGAACGTGCCATGCTTAATATTCATTGTTTAAATTTACCATTGAATTTCTTTCCTCAATTGTGCGAGATTGTTTTTGAGTTGCTCCAAAATAAGTTGATTTGCTTGCAAACCTTCCGTGAAAAATGCATGTTGTGGCAAAATATAATCGTCCAACAACTTCCTACATGTTGCAAATAATTGAGCGACCATGTTTAATGCATGGCTGTAAATCTACTCCTCTGATGGTTGCTCCGCTCCATTATGTTGGAACCAATTCTTGTAGTCGTCCAATGAACTTTCACAAATTTGCTCCCACAATTGCCATGGATTTGCTGGTGGCCCATGCATCAAGATAATAACAAAAAGAAAATGGAGCTGAGTGCCTAAGTGCATCAATGTAGCTACACAGAGACATTCCTCCTACTCTTCATCGTATTTGTATAGCTTACACGCAACACATGAAGCCTTGAAAGTGTAAAAAAAAACGCCTTGAAAAGGTACTTAGATCCAGATAAGATGTCATGCCTTTCACCACCATCAAAAGTGTCAGGAGAAAGTATTTCTCGCTCAACAATGGACTGACAAAGTAGAGACACCTTGTTGCAAATCTCTTCTTTCAAATTGCCCAAATCTTTCTCTGGCTGTCATGCAAGGAGGGAAGTTCCACATAAGACACCACCCTGGCATGTGGAATTGTCCAATTTGCCTCAAAGCATTTTCTTAGAGTTGTCTTCCAAAGTTGATATGTGTTAAGAATGTCCGCAAAATTCTTGTTTGCGCTAAAGGTCACACATTGTTGATTGAATAGATGAACTTGCAAATGTTGAATTCTTGGAGATCTATCGTGCATTGAAAACCCAAATAGCGTCCATGGTGCTTGAGATGCTGAGACGTAGCCATCATTAATGTACTATTGAATCTCGTCGATGCTTTCCAAAACCACAATTGCGCAATAGTAACCTTTGTACATGTATTTAAATAGTGTTGTACAATGGTGATCGACAAACACATCTGTTGAAAAAATGAACAATAAACAATTAATTTGACCTACAAACAACAATGCAAGTGTCGTTAGAAAGCTTAACTCATGAGTGTTAGTGTATGTGTTGTAGTCCAACAATAAATATAAGTTGTACAATTTGATCCAATGATTGTGAACTTGATGACCCTTATTGTCAATAAATGAGCATCCGTCATCTCTCCTCGTGTACTCAAGAAAAATGTTTCTATCTGTACATGATTCTTCAACAAAGTCTCAAGAATACCACTTGGTAAAGCTACCATCTTCCATGTAAAGGGCGCTTGGATTTTTCATGCCGCAAGGCCCATGCATCAAGCAATGTATCACTATCTTGTACCTATAAAGGTGAGTAGCTGGATGCAGAAGTTCGGCAGTCACTATTGAGTTGATTTCATTTGTAGTCCTCAATTTAGATTGTTTGTTCGGAATCACTAGGATGTATGCGTGTGGTTAACCTTTCAAAATTCAATCATCCAAGCATATTTGAGCCACCTTGCCAAACACTCTACGGTCTGCCATCAACTTCTGTAATTTTAACCCCTAAATAAAATAAGTCTTGAGGTGGGCTTCTGCAAATCTCCGGCACGTTCACATGGTTGCAAATTAGATTTAAAATCCTAATTTTTTTTTTACAAAGATGAAAAAAGAGAAGGGGTGTATAGGAGTATAATTTTTATTCTCATTGGACCCATAGAAAAAAAGTTATGCCATCTTAAAGAAAAACTTCTCAAATGAAGCACATTGGGCAACTCCAAAAACTTTTGCTAGGACACACTTTACACGTGAGATTTTCAATACTAGCAAGTAATATAGTTTCCTTTCATACTCTCAAAATACACTTTTTGTCTTCAGTGAAGAATAGCATTTAAACCCAAGTCAAAACATTTTCACACACTGTGACACATTTCCAAGCAAGATAACAAAAAATTCCTCTTTTCCACCTAAAACTTAAAAATCTTAATTTTTTTAATTTTAATTTTTTTCTACTTAAAGATGTGGACCGTATACTAAACCTTCTTATTGGCAGTTTGAATTTTCATTCTAGAACATATCAATTTCACAAACCAACAAAATAACATGAACTGGCAATTTTTGAACCTCCATTGTTTGCACAATTTTTTAAAATATGAAGATATGCCTTGTCTACCTCTAAAAATTGGTGTGCAAGGAACTAATATCATGCTTAACACAAAGGTAGTGAGTTTAGACCTTGTGTAAATAAAAATTTGACACCAAGTGAAGTCAAAGTATGTTGATCCACTCAACGCAAAAAATAAAATGAATTGATTTCTCTACTTCCAACACTATGATATTTCAATTCTTGCAGTCAGAGTTTATGAAATTTTGTGAGTAAACTATTTAATGAGTCTTAATTGAGATCCTACGACTAGAACTAGAACAAAAAGTTTTTGTTTTCTTCCTTACTGATTGTACTAGAATCATAAGTCTTAAAGTATTTTTTTTGTGAAGCTGTCATAGAAATATAGGAGTTAAGTTGAATACACGGGCAATTCAATCTTGTCAATCTTGTATAGTCTGCCCAAATTTGAGTTTTGTAGTTATCTCAAGCCATTTCAGGTTATACGTGAACGTCACAAAAAGACTTGACCATCCGAACCTGTGCACAATAGCCATGACGTCTTGATAGCGTTCATTCATATTACATAGGTCTCCCAAAAAAGATGATGACATGATGAATTTATGTCCACTTTGTGCTTTATCATGGTCGCCAACATTCATGGCATCCACCACTCCGCTATAAAGTTTGATTTAGAAGTTCTAATGATTGTCCTTAATAAACTTAATGTAATTCTAAGCACACACTCACAAGCGTCCACCATATCTGTTTTAGAAAGTCGCCTACAAAGAATATGTGGTCGTTGAGATTACGTAGGTGAAGCATGTACGCATAAAATTGCATTTGCATCACTCTTCTTGATTCGCCCTTGCCTTTGACAACATTTGGATCCACTTCCGCAAATCCCAAGCCTTTGGATTCAAAGCATCTTGGTGGAATGTTAAAGAAAACATAATGTAGTGGAGAGTATATGCAGTGCAAAGCTGAAATATATTTAAGAGGCGCATTTACACTTTTAACACTAAATTATGTCCTCGTTTGATATGCTGCCATCGTGACCATTGTCAACCATATTCACACCAACCTTGTCTGTTGTAGACATATTGTACCTTTGTTGATTTTGCCATGACAACTCCAATAAACAAATTTTTAAGTCCATTGTTGGTTGCTTTGTCAAATGTTGACGATTACTTTTTAAAATTCATGGAAAAGGGTTGTGCTCATGTAACATTTATGGAACGTCTTCATTGTATTGTGATCCAAACTCTCAAAAGTTGTCATTTGATCATTTAGAGCGGCATAATAATTTGCAATATATAACTGCTTAAACTTACAATTCTTGCCTTTTGCTAGCAAAAAGTTGCCCATTCCACAAAACAATGCACCTTGAAATTGAGAGGTGTAGTTTCCACCTCAATCAAAGCATTGGTCAGTATTTTCTTCTAGAGATGTGAATGCCGAAGCGCTCTTGTATACATGGATGGATTCTTGGAAACTCTATGCTTCCCGCATATCTCCTTGCAGCAAGTGCCGCATTAGCTTGGGGCATCGTTAGTGGTGGAAGCTTAACTTATCCTTTATCACAACACATAATTGAAATAGATTAGCTTGTATTGAACAACTTCCGGTGATGCCCTCATTTGGCCAATGCAATGCGTGACAAGGGTCACATTGGATGTTCATTTGGTGAAGAGCATGTTGAATGCTGCCAACTACACCATTCATGACACAGTGCGCCAACGACAAATCCGTGGCTTGACAATTATTCTCTTGAACAACATCACGTCGTTCGGCACAACAAATATTTTCCAGATCCACCCGATGATTGTTGATCTATCATTTTGCTTGCCTCCTTCAATGTGTTGCATTGTCCGCTTCACGTTCAACGTCAATGCATACAACACAATACAACATGTTCTCGCTTCAATCAACTTTTGCGAGCTTTAGGAGTTTGGTCTTGAACAATAGACATTTTAGCTTTTAAAAGACTTGTAAGTGGAGTGGAGGAAGAGGTGTTTAAATTTGAGGATTTATATTTTAGCACTTATAAGAAAGTGGAGTAATAATATATGTTCAGTTGACATTTTTATTTAATTTTAAATTAATTTTTTTATTTATTAAGTTAAATATCTTAATAAATATGATCATACTTGCTAAATGGTTAAAGAATTGCAAGATTAAAACCGGAACATAATCACTTGCAATCTTGCATTAGCATTGGCAACCATAAGAGGAGCACAATTACAATCAATGGATAAGATAGCTATAATTTTAGAAAAGAATTTAAATGATTGTTTTGGCACAATACTACTTGTTAGTCTAATTATTTGATTGAATTGTAAAAGCTATTATAAAATTCATAGTAATACAATTATAACTACGTTATTTATATGTAATAATCTAATAAATAAAATAATTCGGACACCTTTTGAGCAATTAGAATATCTACATGTGTGATTTAGAGGCTACATATTAGTGCCTTCAAGATTAAGAACAATCTTGATTTAGATGCTCAAGATTTCTCTGACATAGCTTTATCTACTTGTTTTGAGTACAATTCATGTATTCTATCTCTTAAAGACTTAAGGTATTCTATTACATTTATACATTTAGCAATATATTTGGAGATGATGGAATTGACAAAACTTTGATTTCAATGACCACCTTTTCCATGAATAACCTGATAATATGATGCAAATTTGAAGTTGCATTTGGTGATGATTGTTGTTTATGTTTCAGCCTTGGATTCTAGTTTGTTGTGGTTATATTGCATGAGTACTATTATTGGGAGGTTGCACCACATCTCTAGTTTGACCTGCGATGTGGAGTTTGTGTTGTGAGCATTTGGATGTGGAATTTAGGTTGCATTTGGATAACAATTACTATTATTAGAATGGATCTAGTGAGGTGAGTTTTGGGTTGGTTTGTAAGCAGCTCTAATTCAAAAAAATTATTAATCTTAAGTTTGAGTCAAGCTTCAAATCATAATTGCTATGATGATGCAAATGTAGCTATTCAATTGAACAATCTAGTACTGACGAAACTTCAAATGACTATACTTCTTTAATCAATAAAAAATCCAGTATCCGTCTGCAAGTAAACTTCAAATTCAAATTCCAACTATCAATTTGTTTGTGCTTCAAACTCAATCTTGCAAACTACAGATTTTGATATCCTTCAAAGGAATAAATAAGGATGATAGAAAAATCCATGAGGATGGGTAAAGCAAGTATTATACAAGATATCATTGTCTATTCTATGAATCATCTAAACTTAGTATTGTAGGCAAACCTCATCTTTGGCACCTCCCTACCAAATCATTTATTTGTATATCTTGAAAAATGTCATCTGAAATATAAGAAAACTATTGAACAAGTTTGACGAGGAAATCATAGCTTACAATATTTAGCTCTTTTTGACACCTCCAAAATTTGAATTGAAGACCTTCAAGGTCTTGCTAGAAAGCCTCTCACATACACTTCCAAGGGGTTATAATTTCTCAAGCCCACCTAGCTTTTGATGTCTCCAAGTGTCAGAAAGACTCTGAATGTATATTTGAGGTGGTACCCTTATCATGGAAAAGGGTGGAGACTGTTATGACAAATGACATGGGTAGTGAGTGAGTTATTTATTGGCTGTGCACTGAAGAAGTGTAACTTGATTGACTGCAGAATGCCAGACTCCACAGAAAACTTGTGTTTGTAAAATATGGGTTACTTTACACTACAGTGGAGAAGTACACCATTTACATGAAATGGAGTACAAAGATCCGTCAACATTTGATTCTCGACAACATCATTCAACAATGATTATTTTTTCAAGTAAGTTATAGTCAGCTAAATTATTTTAAACCATAGTCTAGCACATTTTCCATCCATGAAATAAATTTTTTCTTAAAAGAAGAAGAAGAAGTGTTCCTCTCGAGAATTCAAAAAAAGAAGAAAAAAGTGTTTCTCTTGAGAATTGAATAAATGTATTCCTTGTTTTACTAGTAGTAACCAAAAAATGATTTTTTCTTTGGAATTAATTTTGGGCAAACCTTCTATGCTGCTACCAAAATTTAAAACTAGCACTACGGGTTTCATTCAAATATGGATGATTGCATATGGAATGGATGGCACTTTTTCCGATTGTTCTTAAGTAACAAATTCTTATCAATTCACAGACTAAGTTATAATCCTAAGTTACTTGTGGACAAATAATAAATTTATCTAGAATATGTTGAGTATGTATCTATAGTCCAACAATTTAATTCATGGCTCATCTTCACATGGAATGATTTAACTTTTTCATTTTTCTTTATGATTAATTAATTTTTTTCTTATAAAAAAAAGCAGTGGTCACTGCTTCATTGATTTATTACTAGTTTTTTTGGGGATTATTCTTAGATAATAAATAGAGCTTGGTACAGTAGTTGAATTTAGAAAGGGGAACAACATATCTATTGTATATGAGGGTCTGGTTTGGCCAAACAAATATTTTAAAAGGTTCATTGTTTCAGATTTAATTAGATATCCCGCATTAGAGTGCAAAATCTAACCCTTGAAAATAGTATACTGTCTTGCTAAAACCACTAGTGGCTCTATTCAGTAGAGTTTCCTTGAAAGTCTAATTTTTAGAGGGTGCCCACCTTGTGTCTCCCAAAACAACCCCACCTTTTTGTGGACCTTGTGTTCAAGTTTTCTAATCACAAAAGCGGGGTGAGATTTAAATTCAAAATATTTAGAGGGTGAAAAATCTCACCCTGCGTATTTCATGGACCATAGGTTGACATTCCTTAAATAGTAGTACAATGTTCCATAGCTCCACCTAGGCTTCTAAACCTAGGTTCCACATGCACATGTGTGTGAGTTCTACATCTCGATATAGCCTCCTCCATACATGACTGCACCCTAAATCTAGCTAGACCATCACCTAATCACTCAACCTTTTTGCATCCTAAATTTTTGGAGGCCACATTCTAGCCGATTGATAAAACTAAGGATGTAGGATCTAATCCAAGGTTGCCATATTGGGTACTTTCAGGAAAACTCTAATGGCTTCAGACTTGGCATTCAAAAGGTTAACCAAGTTTGAAGTCCTATGCCAGCTAGTGGCTATTACCATGGTTGACCCAACCATGGTTGGAAGTCTCAAGACCTTGTTGTATAGGTACCTTCAAAATGTCTCGGGGGGACAACATCTATTCCTTCTTGACCCTTAAAGAACCATGTGACCTTTTGGGGGTCATAAGTTTTCACTTTGACTGCAATTATTTTTCATTCCGTTTGGTCAAGATTTACAAAATTTGTTTGATTCCTTTCTAACCTCTTCCCTCCATTGAGTGGATCATCAAACTTTGACTTCACTTGGTGTCAAATTTTTCCGCTACACAAGATCTAATTTCATTACCAACGTGTTGAACATGATATTAGTTCCATGTACACCAATTTCTAAAGGTAGGGAAGGAGTGTAGCATATTCAAACAATTGTGAAAGGAGTAGAGCTTCAAAAATTGCCAATTAGCGTTTTAATTTTTTGTGAACTTCTTATGTTATAGAATGATGATCAAAATGGTCAATACAAAGTCTTACACCACATATTGTTGTGAAAAAGTTAAAAGGTAAAAACATAATGATATTTAAGTCTTATGTGGAAAAGAGGAGTTTTTTGATACCTTGCTTGACAATGTGTGATAATGTGTGATTATGTTTGACTTGGGTGAAAATGCTCTTTTCCACCAAAGACAAAAAAATTTATTTGACAATATGAAAGGAAAAAATATTGCTAGTATTGAAAATCTCACATTCAATAAAGTGTCCTAGCAACAATTTTGGAGTTGCTCAACCTACATGCTCTCAAGATTTTTTTTTTCAAGATGGCATAACATTTTTTTTCCATAGGTCCGATGAGAATTAAAATTATATTCCCATGTATCTCTTGTCTTCTTGCATCTTTGAATTTTTTAAAAAAAATTGTAAATATAAATTGCAACCATGGTTACGTGTGGGAGATTTGCAAAAGCCCATCTCGGAACATTTGTCATTTAGGGTTAAGGTTAGATATGCGCTATATTTAGGTCCACGTGCATTGTCTAATTGCACTCTCCTAACAAATGTTGGCCTGCATTACCCACTCTCTCTCCACTTTCTTGCTTATCAAATACAGTCACCGAAGATGGAGAACTCGGAAGCATGGCTTTTTTCCTGGCAATTCGGAGCCAAATGACATTTTTTTTCCTACAAAAGAATATTCCCAAAAAAGTGGGAAAATTGTGATTTTATATGGCCAAAATTTCATCGATGGCCGTTTCCACACTGCCATAGAGCTACTAGTGAACAAACACGGATTTCATCGTGTCGCCAAGAAGGATGTACAAATCTATGTTTATGGAGATGCATCCTCCAATAATGATATTTATCGAGAAAATTTGGTTTTGAATGGTTTCAAGAGAAACTTTGTGTTGCCACATATGTGGTCTCCAAAAAATCTGTGTCGCCACTCTGTCTAAAACCGTGAAACAAAAAAAAAAAAAAAAAAAACCTGCTGGGAGGTGAGTGAACGTTGGCTCACACATCAAACATGTCAAATTAATGATGGTACTTGTAACCATAGTAAGTTGAAAGTCTGGAGCCAAAGCAGGATCCAAGGTGCCATTATAGCCCAAGTTACCCAATCCAAATGCTCACACTAGCTGCGATTCTCGAGCCCAGTCTGGATGTAGGCAAGTTGCAACAACCTTGGGCATGGGAGGACCTCATTCAAACTTCACCGAAGCTATCCCAAATAAATGCAACATCCCACGTCTATTAACTTCGCGTCAAAATTCTCAGTCTGGGCACCTCGTAGAATGTCATCCTTTGACCAAAGTGGACTCATCTTGCAATCTTTGAGCGGGGAGTTTCCAAAAGTGAATTGGTAAAATAGTGTAATTCAAAATGTCCTACAATTGGAATCGGAAAGCGAGGGTGAAATAGAAGGCAAGATGTAAATGTAGAAATTACTTGACCATGAGTGAATCATGTGCACTTTATCTTGGAATGCAAGAGTACAGTAGTAATGACAATCATTCTTGAGATCCTATCCAATTGACGTGCTCTTCTTTAGTAACACAAGTTTAAAAGAAATTGGCATGGAATTTCTTCACGCTTCTTCCAAGCCAAGTCACCTTCTCCATATGGGTTTGGTTATATTATGAGACTATAAAGTAGGGGATGATAGGAGAGGGTCATCCCTCTATTTCTTAGGATTAGTCTAGTATGCCTATATTTTTTAATAGCCCATCGGTTTGAGATACTAAATCAACTGAGTCTTACATAAATATCACCTAGGTAGGATCCAAGTATCTCAAGTTGATTTTCTCTTTCACCTAAAACCAAGCATTTCACTCCGTATGCTTAACCCATTCTATTTGGTGGCCTTTTCACAAAGTACTATATGTCCCCATCAATTGATCACAGTCTGAGCATTTTGATTCTGAAGTATACATGTACATTATTGAAGATATCTATTGTGTTTGTTTTTTTAGCGTGGGACATCTATGGGTAGATGGTGGATGGTAAACATGTATGTCACAATCATACTTTCCTCACACTTGAATTGACCATCTCACCATACAAAATAGTGATTAAAGTGAAGGCACTTTAATACAGCTGTGGTGTGCCGATCTCAAAAAATAATGGACTAAATTATAACTGGTGCCTATCTTGATGAATTTTCAAAAAATATAAATACAATGTCTTAGTGAAAAATTTAGGTATTATAAATAATACAACATAGCCTGATATGTATTTTTAATTTAGATGTCATGTATCCTATCATGAATTAATGTTATGTTTTGTTGTCTCATATTCAACCCATATTGAGATATTTGTTTTCATCTTAAATCTTGCACATTACTTACTCTTTGTGAACTACCGTGTATTAACCTAGTAGATGTTGTGTGTAAGATTATGGACCTGAAACAATTGAAATGAAAAAAGGAAAAATATATGTTATCCTCTAAAAAATCTTGGCTATTTTTTCACCTAAATAATTAAGAATTATTCATTCCAGTCCAAAGAGAAGAAAAATGATTTTTTTCCCATCTCCACCCATAAAATCTGAATCCATACCACTAGAAACACATGCTCACAATGTTTTTTGTAAAATTGACCAATAAGATTATTTGAAGTGAAGTTAAATGCTTTTGTTTTCCTAGTACTAAGACGATTAATAAACTTTGACCTCAGATGATGTTTGATTGATGCATTACATAAGTTCTAAACTATATACCATTACAACTTACGTAAATTTTATTCTACATAAACCAAATTTTAGAGGTAGATGAGAAGTGAAACATTTTCAAACAAATTAAGCAATGATAATTGGAAATTGCCAAGACACATTTTCTACAGGTAGATTTTCTATGAATTTTTTTTGGGTATTAACTGGAATCCAAACAATCAAAACTAAGATGCATGTTTTTTCTTATAGCAAAGGAAATAAAATAACAAAAATAAATCAAGATCTCCAATTTTTATAAGGAATTAATCTTTTTTCTTTAGCAGCTTGCCTCAAAAGGTGAGAAAACTTTGACTCATCTTGAAGTGAAAGTTTTAAACTATGGAATTTTTCTTAGAATTTCAAATAAAATAATGGTACTTACTTCTTTTAAAAATCCCACATGTAATAGACAATCAGAGAAAATTATATTGGAGCTCTCTGAAGTGCTTACCATCAACATTTTTTTTCCCTATGAAGGCTATTTTTTTCCCCTTTTTTTTCCAATAGGTCCAATGAGAATAAAAATAAAATTTCCATGTAGGCCTCGTCTTCTTGCATCTTCATACAAAATTCTTAAGAATTAGAAATATAAAATTGCAACCATGGGAACGTGCTCAAGATTTGCAAGAGCCTACCTAGGGACTCTTGGTAAGTAGGTGTCAACCCCTTGAAGGACGATGGTCGAATCTAGTCGCTGCAAGAATTGACAAGGGTTGTAGATTTGGTTAGCATAATCAACAATTGTCGTAGATTCTCGCAACGACCAGATTTACCCCCTGAAGGACCAAGTGTCCAAAACGGGCTTTTTGAAAATTCGGTCAGGTTCCTATGCTGTCAATTTCAAACATTCATCTTTGAAATTCTTACCATAGAAGGGCATTACCAAGACCTCAGTGGGAAAACAATTTTTTTCCTAAATTGGACATTTGATGGAAAAGTTATAGGGTTTTTAATTTCAAATGGGGAGGGCGGGCACCTCGGGCACCTCCAAAAACTTTTGATAGGACACTCTATTGAAAGTGAGATTTTCAGTACTCGCAAGTAATATTATTTCCCTTCATGTTGTCAAAAAAAAGTTCTTGTCTTTAGTGAAAAATAGCATACCAACCCAAGTCAAACATTTTCACTCATTGTCACTCATTGTCGGGCAAGGTACCAAAAAAACTTCTTCTTTTCCACATAAAACCTAGAGACCTTCATATTTTTCACTTTTTATTTTTTCCACAACAATATGTAATGTAAACCTTCTTATTAACCATTCGGATTATCAATCGAAAACATATTAAGTTCAAAAAAAATTAAAGTGTGAATTAACAAATTTCGAGCCTCCACTCCTTGCACACTTGTTTTGAATATGCTACACCCTGTCTCTACCTCTAAAAATTGGTGTGTAAGGAGCTAACATCATGCTTAACAAGATGGTAATAGATTTAGACCTTGTGTAGTGAAATGTTTTGACACCAAGTGAAGTCAAAGTCTGCTGATCCACTAAACGCAGGGAAGAAAATGAACCATTTTCTTGACTTCAAACACTATAATCTTTCAATCCGTGCGGTCAAAGTTTATGAAATTTTGTACATGTATTACTTAATAAGCCTTTATTGAGATCCTACGGTCAGAACTAAAAATCAAAGTTTTTGTTACCTTCTTTATTCATTGCACTAGAATCCATTAATTTTGAAGTGTTTTTGGTGTAAAACTGCCTTGGTACCTTAGGGGTTAACCATTGTCCTTACAGGGTTAAGGTGCCGATTTGAAAACTAGAATAGATTTTGATTGTGAGCAACATCCCATCACCACACATGTAACCCTAATGAACCCACCTTGAACACACTCACATCGCTTTGCGAACACATGCTACAACTTACAACAGTGTTTTAAATTCACCTTACAAAGTCAAACACTCACATCCCTGGGAAAATGCAAGCTTGGTCTGTCCTTCTAGAGTTGGTGAGAACTTGAGATAGATTAGACAGTCTACTATGGCTTCAATTATTAATCGGCTGGGATATCACATCTGCTGTTCACACATCATCGGTTTTAGCTGCTTTGGAAAAGAGAAATGAAAATGATAATCTCCCTGATAGATGTGAACTTGCCTCTGATTATTGGAACTATGACATGGCCATCATGGCTAGCTCACGAGATCAACACGCTATCCCTGAACTTCGTCTCATAGGATTGATTGTGTCACCGTCCTCATCGATTGAAATCGTGAATTGGTGGCTTAAAATCCTCTTTGTTGAAGGCCTTAAATGCTATAATCTCTTGTTGATAAAACATGAAATAAAACAAACTGGAAGAATTTCAATGGTTGGATGTCAAAAAGAGAAGTTTAGTTTAAGTTAACCTAAGCCTATTTACCAGTTAATGGCTTTCTGAAATATATATGGCTCTCTATATGTATTATTCCCATGGGAAATTTGGGGATTAACCATCACAAAGAGCTCTTAGCTAAAAAAGAGCTTCATATAAGCTAAGCACCCCTAAAACCGACAAGTTAAGGAGTGTGCATATATGCACAGAGAAGTTAAGTATACTATTATTTTTCAGTGATAGCCAATAGAATTGCAATTCCAACCCAAGTGATTATATATTTTTTCGATGAAAACTGAATTCGTTATGAATTTTCAAACTGTGCAGCCATGTTTAGTGGGTGGCCAACAATAGGTTTCCCCATAACCAACGACCAAAAGTAAGGGTCTTGACTAACAACAAACCTTCATTTGGAGCTGAGTTGGTGGTAATGGGATGGAAGAGGGTTGAATATTACCCAATTTTATAGGCGTCAGCTATGGGTTTTTGTTGGTTATAGGGGGGCTTACCTTGTAAGCTTGACACAAGTCAAAGGAAGAAACTGTTCTCCTTACCCAAAAAAAGAGGGGAAAAAACATGAAAAATGAAAAAAGTAGAAAAATGTTGAAAAGGTTGAAGTGGAAGTGGGAGGCTTGTTCCATGAGCGTCTGACTTTGCAGAGGCTTGGCAGCGATGGCGGCGCATCACTCACCTGACACTATTGCCAGCAGCAGCTTCTTCTTCGCCCTCTTCATCTCCTCCATCTTCCCTGCTTTCTCTCCGAAATCATTCCGCCACGCTGCAGCTGATGACCGACAACTCCTGTAGTCGATCATCACCTTCACCAGTACTCATCGCAGCTTCATGAGCTTCATTGGCTCTCTGTAGGATCAGCTCCAACACTTTCCAAGTGAGTTTTCATGGCTTGGGAGTGTTTATATTCCGATTGGCATTTGCATTGAGGTTTGGTGTTTTCGGCATAGAATTTGAGGAAGCTGTGACCCTTTTTATCTCTGGACCGGCTTTAAGGCTTCGATTAAGGGATCAAGCTCACAGGCTGTAATGTACTTGTCTTCGGTGCGTCATAAGTGCTAGTGCAAGCTTTCGGAACTCGGTGCCTCGGCCATGGCGGCCTCTGCTTGAGCTCTATGCATTTGCTGATTATTCTCTGGAGATAATTCTTTTCTCCCGGTTATTCAAGCCTGGTTTATAGAACAAATTTAGACTAGTGTGGACGTCCATTGCCTAGGTTTTCTTTTCTACTTGAATCCATCTCTCAGGTTCTGCATTTCTTCGAGCCTGTTTCATAAAATCTACAGTGGTGGGCAGTTCTCGGCTGATGCCTCTGTGATACTAGTCTGATGCTTTTGAGACCCGGTTGAAATTAGTGAGGCGCTCATGTTGTAAAAGGGACACGAAAACAACTTGTGGTTGCTTCCGGGTTTTGATTTTGAAAGTGGTCTAGGTTGAGGAAAATGCTGATGTGTGAATCTCTGGAGGCCATTTGCTTTGCTGAACAAGTGTGTGTTCCGCTCCAGATACCTGCGATGAATGCCTCTCGAAGTGGGTCGAGGTTCTCCACCGACAAGGTGCCCGTACAAGTCACGCGCGTCTCATGTGGACACATGAGGAACCCAAGCCCCGAGATCAAGCCCGATCACCACGACATGTCCTCGGTTTACTCCGACGCCGGCGACACATTCGCATCTCGCCCCAGCAACGCGACTACCTGTGAAGGTATTCATCACCTGGATCAGGATCCGGTCCGCGGCAATCATTCCGACTCTCGAGACTTCATTCTGAAGCGGTTCTTGCCTGCAGCCCAGGCCATGGCTGAAACAGGCGCAAAATCATCAACTTCGACGTCGTCTCAGTACGGGTAATGCCCTGTCTCCATGATTTTTTGAAGTTTCATTCTTATTTTTTGTAGTATTTCAAAATGGTTTTCGTTTTCCTGTTTCGTTTCGGGACAGTCTACACTGTTTTGAATACTAGTGCTTTAACTTCTTGAGCTCATTGTAATATGGAGTTATTACAATGTCCAGAGTTCTTTCTAAAGTCACCTGGAGTTTCAAAAACATACCTCTTCGTTTCACTACTCTTTCCTCTCTCTAAAGAGTTCTTAGTTCAGTAGAAGAGCTTGTTGGTCTTATCCTTCATTTCAGTCAATGGAAGAGCTTGGTGGTAATCTCTAAACTCAAATCAAACTAGTTTTAGTCGTTTCTGAGAATGAAGAAAGAATTTGAGACATGAATAGTTGCCAGCTTTCTCTCCTTCGAGCTGATTGAGAATTAGTCCGAAGTGACTTTGATTATGGGAATAGCGGGGGTATCTTAGCAAGTGTTTCCACCAAAATGGCAGTTTCCTTTAACTTTGGAAGCCCTCTTAAAACGTGAAACTGTAGTGTATTTCGAAATTGGCAATGTGAAAGAATATCATTATCTACAATTCTTGTTCTAGTGCAGACTTCAGAAACATTCCAGTGCACGGTTCCCGTCGAGCAAACGGCGATCCGAGGATGAACTTCAGCTTGCAGGTGATGAGGAGAACATCAAGGCATGTGGCTTCCCTCTGCACTTGGGGAGGCTCGCCCTGCAGCACTTGAGATACAGCTTCTTCGGTACCACCTCCAGATCTACAAACAGCAAGCCGCCGCTTCCACTAACAACGTCCAAAGCCTCCCAGAAAGTGGTATCAACTCAAGAGGAAGCAAGCGACGACTCCGACGACTTGTTCTGGTCCGACGAGGTAAAACAATCCTCTGAACTCATGTCTAGTCATCTTGTAATCACTGCTCATGTGGCTGTATTTGTAACTTACAGCAGTCTTCAGTACCATCAGAAAGCACATTAGAGGTGCATTTCAAACGTTATTTTAAAGTTTCTTGATATAATTCCTGTAGGCTCAATATTGTCGAAAAGCTATAATCTGGTCATAGAAAGATAGCACAAATAGCAACCTGAAAACTGCCGATCTAGCCTTTCATGTATGTATTCTTCCCATTTGACAAGACGTTTGAAAATGCATCTGTTCCATCTCTGCAGGAAGGTCCAGGGGACCGTAACATCGGAGCAGAAGCCACCACGTCCGCCTCCGAGATGCGGAAGCGCCTCGCGACCGAGCTGCTGCTCCGCCCGACGCGCCTGCACTCCATGGAAACCGTGCACACGCCTGACCACCGCGGCTTCCTCGGCCTGCCCAAAACAACCAAAGCTGGCACCACTACCAGTGCCACTACGGGGCAAGTGGACCGCCTGGGAGCGCGCCTGAGCCGCATGATCACCAAGACGAATTACATGGACCCGCCCCGGGCCGACGAAGCGGCAAGCTCCAGCCAGTCGACTGCGACGTCCTCGTCGACGTCGATGGAGGTCGCTGCCGCCCCGGTACGACCGTCGACGTCGAAGTCGTCCAAGTGGGTGGACGCGGTGGCGTCTCTGGTGCCGCCTCCCTCGCCCAAGATGCCGTCGGAGTCGTGGTTGTCGAGCACCCTGCCTCCGGAGAAGCTCATGGAGGTGAAGAGGATGTCTCGCAAGTCGCTCGGCAGCTTCATCCCCATCAAGTCCAACCGCGAGGTATGTGCACACACATTGTCCCTGTTGTCCATGACTGCCCTGGTTTCACAGTAGTATTACCGACACTTGTACACACATTGTTTTTTTACCGACAGCACTTGATTTGTTGTGTTCATGACGGGTATCACAACGATATCATCATATTATCGTACGGGTATCATGGAGGTATCATATAGTATCAGGCGGGTATCACCTAGGCCTCGAGCGCGTCGAGTTAGTGAGTTTGCCTGACTTTTCTGGAGTTACTCGAGTATCACCATGGTATGAGAGTACTATCGCCTGAGTATCACCATGGTACGAGAGTACTATCACCTAAGTATCATCATGGTATAGAGTACTGCCACCGAAGTATCACCTAGATATCGAGATTCATAGGAGTTCATGTTCAGTTCAAAGACATGCAGTGTTCGCAGATTTGCAACGTTGTTTTATTGCTTCATTCACTGTATCATCCGGGGATCGTGTGGGTATTTCATAGTAGCACCAGGGTGTTTCATGGATACCAGTTTATATATTGTAAACTGCCATGGCTTCCTTGTTCCATTTGTATTTAAGTTCTAGGACACGTTTGTGGTGGAATCTGAATTGCAATACTCTGGATATGATGGTGGCCGTGGAGCTGACAGGTTTGTTTGGTTGTTTGATGGATGTTTGCAGGATGCTCCGGTTCGCCTTCGGCAATCCTGCAGCCTCAAGGAACATTTGCAAGGCAGGTATAACGATGCGTAAAAGGTAGTTTTTTTGCTAAATTCTTAGGATGCACAGCCTAAGGGTTCTTCAGCAATTTCAGCTTTTTGGTCCCATTGATGTATTATGACTGTAATTGTTACATATGGACAGTTTTCAGTACCTTTCAGATGTGCAACACTTTAACCCCTTTTTGTGCTGAAGAGCTTTTTCAGCCTGTGAGAATCTACGAGCGTTCTAGATAATGAAGAATGCCATCTATGCAGCGGAAACATTTCAGCACAAAAATCTATGACCCCACTTCATAGAAATTGTTGTAGCTCGCTGATGCTTGCGCCAATTTTTGTGGCGATGGTCTCAATCGATGCCCATCTTCCTCCACCTCTATGTCCTTGTTTAAATTTTTTATGGAGGTGGCATGTAGCGTTTGCTATTGAGAATATTGTGCTGAAATGACTTTTAAAATGACTTTAGGCTTTAAAAGGGTTAATGATGCAGATTCTAAGTGTGCTTGGAGCATGTTAAGTTTTCAAGTAAAATTGGGAATTCTAACTTAATTCTAAGTGAGCTATGACAGTGTTTAGTTTAGCACAACTATAGTGGTAGATGAAGCAAATTTATTGTTTCATGTCCAATGCTTCCTACATGTGTAATATTAATTCACAAGATCCTGTGTTGTTGGGATTGAAGTCAAAGTCATCTACTGGACATGGAAACTTCTTTATTATCACCCAGAGATTCCGCCATCACATATGCCTATCAAGAAGATGTTCTAATAGAGAGCCAATCTTGAAATGACCCTTTAAGGCCGATTGACCATATATGGGTCGATTTTGGACAAAAACCTTTATAGAACATGCTACAGGCCACCTCAAAGGAAAAAATTGACCATGACTTAGAGGTGGAGGTGGAGGAAGATGGGCATCTTTTGAGACCATCGTCATCGCAATCTATGAAAGCATCGACAAGCTACAATGATGTCTGTGAAACAAGTTCCTAGAATTTTGTTCTGAAATGTAACCATTGTGTAGATGTTGTTCTCCATGATCTAGAACACTCGTAGATCTCACACGCCAAAAAAGCTCATTGGCCTTGAAGGGTTAACATCAAAAAATTTGTAATATTTATAAACATAGTGCCAAGAACTTGTGCACACACTTCATGCATATACACATTTATTTTTTATTATAATATTGTAGTAGACCAGTAACAAATGATAATTTATGAACAAAGTTAGAATAGAAGGCAAAAAAAACAATATTACACGAATTATAGAAGATATTTATACTTATATAAAAAATTCATAAAATTTGATCATTTATAGATATAATATCATGAAACAAAAATGAGATATAATTGGATCCTATAAGTAAACATAAATATGAACTAATGAAATAAAAATGAAGTATATTTTTAATGTTCAATAATAAATCATTAACAAATAATAATAATAATCTTTAATCATTATATAAATATTTGCGTTTATAGGGTTATACTAAAATAACATATTGTAATAATTCACTATTAATATGTCAAAAAGTGTGTAAAAAATAATGTTAAAAAAATGAGAATTAATATTTAAAAGAACCCCACTTGTAGTATCGACTGACCTTGTTAATGTCACCCTTGTTATTAATACACCTTGATTGTATTACCGAAAAGAGGGGAGTAAGTTTTCCTAGTGTACAATGACCCCTTAATAATCTCTATCACCCTTCAAGTTTATAAAGAATTATAGTGTAAGTGTGATAATAATAAACAAAGTAGGTGTGAAAGGGATATTTTATAGTAGTTTAGGATCCTTCCACTCTTGTCCCTCTAGTCTCTACACTATCTACTTGGATTTTTTTTGGAAAACAAACATCCTTTAAAAATTCACAAGAAACTATAGTATTTTCTAGACAAGATGTATATTTTGAGGATATTGCAAGTGCTAGTACACTCATCTTTTGAATAAATTACAATCTGCTAAATTATTACCTTTGCTAGAATATATAACCTAAATAATAACCTTTGCTAACATTTAACCTCTATTGATGTGGATGGAGGTGTTGGTTGGGCTGAAGTTACGAAGCCCTCTATTGATTTTTAATTAAGTTTCAACCTCAACTAAATTCTTATCAAACCCATCCACCAAGGTTACATTTTGCTATAGCTTATTCAGGGGATGAGTGTATAGATAATGTTCATGTTGACACAAGATTAGATAATTTTGATGTTGACACAAGACTAGATGATGTCAATGACATTGAATCTAAGGATTAGAAATGAAAGGATACCAAAGCATTTGGTAGACATTTGGTTAGTTTTATATTAGAAAATGGATTTTAAGTATTTACTACCACAAAGAGTTTGCAATTGGGTAGAATATGTGACAAACTTACAAAGATGCATATTGCCCAATTGGCATCTAATACACAAAGTGACATTTGAACTTCCTTCACATCCAAACTAGTAGAGATGATTTATGTTTTCAAGAGTTGTAAAAAATGCAATTTTGATATATATGTGCATTTGATATTTTTATTTATTTTTGCACTATACCTCTAACTATCTTATCAATATCACATCAAATTTTGGTCAGTTTATATAGTGTTAATGTGGTACAATCAATTATATTACATATTTGGGGAACCAAGGATGTGATATAAATGAAGTTAGAGTGTACACCACTAGTATTATGTTCTAGAGCAGAAGGATCTGTACAAGACTTTCTAGATGCACATCATGATCAAATACACCTTTCATATTTATTGTAAGAATTTTAGAGGTATAGTCTTTGAATAGATTTATTAAAAATAATTGTCTTCAAAAAGTAAAAAGAAAATCAGAAATAAAATAAAACAATAGGCATTGAAATTATAATTGTAATAAAAAAATTGAACAAGGTGAGGGTGAGTTGGAACTTATTTGTAGTAAGGTGGAACAACCCATTTTTGATAACTTAAGCCAATTGGGACCTCAAATGACATTATATGTTTAAAAGAATTGTGTAGAAAGATGCGGAATTAGGAATGAAACTCAACAAACATTTTTTCAAATTGAATCTCAAAAATTTGGAATTGATACAAAATTTAAAAGCCCAAAAACCACGGTCCACCAAAGCCCATAGTCTTGTTGTAGAGTATGTAGTAATTGTTATGATGCGGGTTGGATTTTGTGCCCACCTTTGCCATGCATAACCAACACATGCATGATCCAATTCCGCACCCCCTTCTGAGACTTTTGAGGCAAGGGCACCAATGAGGAGCTTGCGTGGGTGGTGCAACCAAATTCCAATCACATTAAGATCCAATGTTGCTACTGACTATTTTTAGTTACTCTCATTTTGAGATTTTTGAGTGGTTTTGGATTGACTTCACCATTATATGTATACTCTACATAGCAAATTTGAGTAGGTGATCAGAATTGGATTGCTCCACCTTACCAATATTGAGGTGCTTGCAATCTAGGAATTGCGCCTTGAAGCATTGAACTTTTGTAGCAAATTACACACGGTTTCAATTCCTAAACAAAATTATTTTATTCTAAGTCATTTACTAAATATGAATTCAGAATATTAATTACATAGTTATTTTGAAGGTTGGTACCTTTAAGATGATCATCTAAACCTACTTCCGTATACAATATATTTAATATATATAAACATTCTATGCAATAATCATAGAAATATATGATAAAAATAACAAAAAGAATGCATTTAAAATGAATCTTTAAATACAATCTGTCTAATAAAAATTAAAATATGTACATTGTATACTTTGCGAAATTTAATAGAAATGGAATGTTAGCTCTAGCATTTGTAACAATGTAAAACATTTCAAAATACTTTTAATTTATTGCATGTAAAACAAATACATACTCTTCTCTAACGTCTTAACCCCTAAAGGATCATGACTTTGTTCATGGAAAAAAAACTTCAAAACTATTGTGAAATTTGCCAAGATAACACATTTACAAATAATAATTTTATTTTCCTTGTAATGGTAGTTACTTATTGTATTATACCATAGGTGAAGGGGAGGTTCGGCACTTCTGCGCCAAATAACTAATGAAAATCCAAAAGCTTGTGTCACGAGACGTGGTGTCGAGGGCCTCTTCATATCGTAGATTAGTTTGTTACTAATCTACGAGTTTAGGGACGTACGGCGACGCACCCTAAACCGCATTCATCCGTGATTATTTTCCATCCATTTAGGGTTGTGTGTGTGCGTATAGCACCGCACACGTTGTTGACTTGATGACTTTGTCAAGTCAAGCTTTGTGAGTGAGTTTGAGAGTGTTTAGTGATTACCTTTGCTTGTAAGTAACGGCTCTGCATATTCTTATACTACTTGCACTCGTTGACTTTCCCTTTGTGGAGTGCTTGACAGTGGACTACTCTTGTAATTTACTCCACCGTTCCGTGAATATAGTGTAAACCAGACTATTTGAAATTTCCTACACTGTTTGAAAATTTACATGCAATTGTTGACTGACACACACTTGCTTGAGAAGAAATACCCAATCGGAACTTGGCATGCACATGCTTTGATGGAAATTAGTGTGAGTGATCTACATCAATAATCCCTCTACACTGTATTCAGTGTTTAGTGTAGTTATTCACTTGACAAAGATGAAAGATCCTCCCACGTTCCTCTCTTTAGTTCTTAAATTTGATTTTGTGTGAATTTAAAAAATTCTGATACTTAGAACGATGTCGTAGAATGCAAGAAAAGGAGGAGAACGCAACAAAAAACTCGCAAATCCGACAAATTTTGAGGAAGTAGTGACCGATAGTAGAATTGGTGGAAGAAGAGGAGTAAACTGCTAGAGCTGATTTCTACAGTAACGCATTCAGACTGTAAGTGGTTTGGGACTTTCACAAAACTAGTCTTTTTGGTATCCCGTTCAAACTGCGTCGGGCAAACAGATCCGGCTATTGCGTGAACCAATTTCTTATTAGCTGTGTTCACACTGGGAGGGATCCGATTGTAAATTGGGTACGTTATTTTGTTGAGATACTAAAACATGCCGGGAACCTTAAACTGCCAATTCTGGTGCCAAAGTTGCTGAAATTGAGCTATGCAAATGCTAACTTTTGCAAAAAATCATTATTTTTCACTTCCAAGTGTGGTTTTGGACTCCTGGTAATAGTTTTAGTCTTGCAGACATGAAAAATTGAAGTTTTTAGAACTTTGAAAAACCCACATTTTTATGTGGTTTTATAAAAAAAAGGATTAGTGTCCAAACTTTACAAGGGCAATTTTGCACGATTCAAACTTTATAAGGGCATTTTTACTCGGTTTTGAGTAAAATTTGCATCTACAACTAGGGCATTTTGCCATTAGTCCAATTCTAGTGTTAAATTGGCATATTAGCACGTTTGTCATCCTATGTGTCATTTTTGTTTGGAGAACTTGTGTTTTTAAACACCGCAACCGCATTAGCTCGCTACTTCCTTAGTTTTAGACTTGGGGAAGGACACCTTTCGATGTTCTCTTTGTACTGTTGCAGGTTTTTATGACTAGTGATCATCCACCCCAGGCGAGTGCTAGTGGCTCTAGTCACTTTTCATTTACCGCTTTTATGTTGTTAGGGGAGAGGATCTAGTTTTGATTTTTAGATTCTTGTGCAGTACCTCCCTGGTGTTGCGGGCTTCATGCCAGTGTTTTTTGGTGGCCCTATTTCTTGTTGTCCCCAAATTGTAATAGAGTACTGTAGGAGGGAATTTGGATTCATGGCCGGTAAGAATTTTTAATGTTAGGGGTTGTGGTTGGAGCTCTGCTAGCCAAAGGGGATGACCGGTGGACCACCAAATTTGGTAGTTTTGTAGGTGCAGGTTGTCCATTCGTACCCTTATCCTTTAGATAGTACCTGTAGATCGATCCTGGAGTGGTTTTTGTTTATGGTGAGTATTCGGAGTCGGTATTACCACTCCTCACCACCAGACCACCCAGAGAGTGTTTCCGCTACAAACTTTGGGCAAGGGTTGGATACCGACGAGGCTTTTGAGTATGTTTCGGCGTTGGATATCGATCGTAGGCTTCGGGTTTGGTTTGTGGGCACATGTGACGACATGGAGGACAATCACCATCACGTCGTGCGAGACAAGTTTTTGGGACAGGTTTAGGGCATCTCCCTGCTTGATTGGCGGCTCCAATTCCAGACCTCGATGAAGGTGAAGCTCAAGCGGACGCCATCGTTTAACGATTAGTATGCGTTCAAATCTTGCTCCAACATTTGGAGGTGGAGGCCCTTCAGTCATATGGGAGGTGGACCACACATCATGATGCATAGTTGCGCCCCGTCGAGGAGAAATGGCGCCAACGTGAGGAGTTGGTGACTGGGCTTAAGGAGAGTGCGATTGCCCAACTCTGGACTTCCACCGAAGAGCCCAAGATAGAAGAGAGTTTTCTTGGTGAAGACTCTAAGGGCAAGAGTGTTGTTTTTGTGGGCGAATGGGCTGGCATGGGGGCCATGTCCTGTTTGGCTTTAGCGACTCATGCAGAATTGGTGGCGGTTGGCAATCCGCCAGCCTTTGACCTTTTAGCGTAGTTCATGGCGTATCTAGAGCTAGAATATGGGCGGTTTAGACCTGATCATATGTAACACATCCAAGATTTCCGTAGGGAGAAGGAAGGTACCCCACGCACTAAGTATACCCGGTTGGCACGGTTGTCAACGGAGGCCGGTGATGTGTTCACGGAGCGCCAATTGGTGAAGATCTTCATCTACAAGGTAGATAAGCAAATGGTGGAGTTGATTAGTCCACACCTTCTTTTTTGGTATCACGGCAACGCTACTTTGGCGCAAGCATTCGCCGAGGTGGAAGCTTTTGATAGAGCATTGGACGTAAGCAAGGCCACAGGTTTTGTCACGTCATTGTTGGAGGCTCCTAAGCCAAAGAATCTTGCTACAACTACTAGTAGCTTGGCGGAGGCGCAACCTGAATAGTTTATGCATTGATGGGCTTGTGGAGAGGAAGGTCATACCAAGAGGGACTCCAAATGCTCTAAAAAAAGGAAGTAGGGGCGGGAATGGCCAAGCCTAAGACCGAGGCGGCTCAGCTTGTAGAGAAGGCATGGGGCAAGGGGAAGAAGGTTGTGACATGCTGTCACAATGGCAAGTCTGGCCACGGTGATGAGAACTGCTTTTCTCTTCACCCGGAGAAGCCCCCAGGGTCTTCAGCTACTGGTTCAGATTTGGTGAAGATACTTCAGGCCGAAGTGGCGCAGCTGAAGAAGTAGATAAATGCGATGGCCTTTTTGAAACAAGTGACAAACACACGGCCTTCGATGAGGGGCCAGGGCTCATCTTCAGCCTTAGATCGCTACTTGTATGGCGTTTCATGGAGGTGGTGGCAACAATTGCCACTCGTACTCAAACTATCGCACCGGCGGTGGCACCTTCTCGCTTTGTGCTGGGTAGTAGTGGCCATCCACGCCACACGGGTTTTCCGGACCACATTGGTCACTCTCGGCTACCTCTTTCGTTTAGAAGCTGCGTTTGTTAGTGCAAGAAATTGTGAGGAATCTATTATCGGAGCTAATTATGCAATGAATGCATCACAACCTCGTCCACTTCTTATGTTAGAATATATTCCTGACTATGCTGCACCTATTAGAGGTTATGGCAAGGAATATTATCCACCAAAGATAATGAACCCAGCTCCCTTAGCTTTCAGGGAACCACTAAAAACTATTGCTTTAGCTTTGTTATTACCTGCACTAGAAGCCTCTCAAATTCCCAAAATTCAAAAATTAACGGAACAACTAAAAGATTTAGCAGTCCAATTAGCCAATGCAAATGTTAAACGACCTGCCACCGATAATCAAAGAACCAATATTTGGTGTACAAATTGCAGGGGGCATGGACACTTATCAACTGAATGTTTGACTTCCGCTAATGATAAAATCCCCTTAAAGTGTAGTTATTGTGGAGGGAAAGGTCATGAAGTAACATGATGTTGGCATTTAAAAGAGGTGCGAGTTATAAATAAAAAAGTGTCACAATCCGGAGAATCTAAGGGTAAGAGTAATTATGCTCAAATCTCTAAAAAACCTTTTATAAAATCTGGTGAACGTGAAAGAGGAAAAGAGAACAATGAACAACAAGGGAATATAAGACTTATTACTTGTTATAATTGTAGTGAACCTGGTCATACACCAAGAATTTGTAGTAAGCCAAGTAAGAATGGTTGTAGGGGATATGATCCACTTTGTGGCAGATGCCAACAACTTGGTCATAGTGCTAATGAATGCAATGCTCCTGCTTCTGTTAGACAACAACAAAGGAATGATACTAGAGACGTTAATCACGTTGCTTATTGTCGACTTTTCCCCTTTAAGAGATGTTTATATAAATCGATCAGCCGTAGAAGCTCGAGTCAATTTTAAGGAAAGCGATCAAGAAAGTAGTTCAGATAGTGATTAATTTTAAGGAAAGGGATAATATAAAAAAGAAGGATGTAGAAAATAAAAACCAAGCTTCTATTTCCTCCCTTTTTGTGAATCCAAAAATCATTTTATTAAAACATCCTATATTATATGAGGGTAAAAAAAGATAAGCAATTAATAGATCAATTACCTAATTTTAAAAATAATTCTGAAAAAATAAATATACCTATGATTTCACCTTGAGGCACTTTCTATCAACACCCTAAAAAGAAAGTCCAAGAGGTAATACCTAAAGTAAAGAAACAAAAATTTACATGTACAATGAAGTTGGCCGAGGGAATTACACTTTATATTATTCTTGAGAACATGAATAATATTCAACCGCAAATTTCATTACGACAATTATTGGCAATAGCGCCAAGTTATCATCATGAATTAAGCTCTTCCTTAGTGCGTAAAAAGCCACAAAATGTAGATGTTCATGATATTTCATTAGATCCAAGAGCACCTACAGTAGATGTAATTATTGATGGTACAATAATTTAAGGAGCTTAAGTGTAAATTTAATAAATCTTGATACTATGGATGAATTGGGATTAAAAGGGTTAAAAAAAACACCAATCATCCTAAGAATGGTTGATCAAAGTCATGTTACACCTTTGGGTCAATTGAATGCAGTTCCAACCATACTTAGAGGACTATCTTTTGCCCTTAATTATATAATATTTAAAGTCACTGAATCATTTTCTACATATCCAATTCTCCTTGGTAGACCTTGGTTGAAAACAACAAAAGCCAAGGATGATTGAGGTAAAGGAACACTAACAATTCAAAGTCATGATGCAAAAGTGGTGTTACCCATGTTTCCTCCTTTATACCGAGGAGAGACATAGATTGAAGAAAGAAATTTTATTACTGATAAAGTAAGTGATACAGAAAGTGAGGATATCCATTGTAATACTGAGGAAATGCCAATTATTAAAAAGGCGGGACCGGGAGAATATTTTTTGCTATCCCATCAATTAAAAGATTCAGATGATGCTGAAACGGGACAAAATCAATTGCTTGTGACTGTTAATTGAATACACGTATATTAATCATGAAAACCTACGAGTTACATGGTCGTCCCTGCTTTTATCCTCCCCTGGCTCCTTGCTTTCAGAAAACGGTTGCTCTTCTCTTTGGTCTACACTTAATTGTCAAAGTTGATAGTAACTGATTTCCTATGCCTTGTATACTAGTGGTCTATACCTATGACCGAGTTTTCACTACGATTATTTAGTAATTTCATACAGACAACACAAAAAACGTCCTATTATCTCCTTCCTAGTCTTGAGAACCTGATTTGGTGAATCAAGGCTGTCTATGATCTTCTCTGTGCTTATATAGTTTTAATTTTGAACAGTTGTATAACTTTGGCATAACTTCACCACTTGGTGTGCTTAATTGGTAAGAACCGTTGGAGTAGCAATTATGAATTTCATAAGGCCCTAACCATCGGGGCTTGAATTTTTACCCATGCTGCTTGATTAACCAATTATCGATCATCAAAATCAAGTCGCCACGGTTGAACTTTACCGTTTTCTTGGCCGCATCGTGTTTTGCTTTCCTTTGATTTTGTAGTGTTTCATAATGGAATAAAGCTTGTTGTCGTGATTCGTCTAATTTCTCTAGCATAAGAACGCGGGCCTTTAGTGACCCTGCATCGTCCATCCCGTGCTTGACTGTTGTTCGTAGTGAAACTAATTCCAACTCGATAGGTATTGTGGCTTCTAAACTATATGCCAACTGGAATGGAGTATATCCTGTAGCGCTCTTGTGTGCAGTTCGATAGGCCCACAAGGCTTCGTTCACGTGCAGATCCCACTCCCGCCTCTTTTCCAAAACGACTTTTTCGATGATCCCTGTCAAAATCCCGTTCGTCTTCTCGACAAGACCGTTTGCCTGAGGATAGTAAGGGCTGGCGCGTCGATGCTTGACTGACAACTTTTGCATGAGCGTCGAGAGTAACTCGTTGACGAAATGAGTCCCGCAGTCCGTGACTATTTCCAACGGACAACCATATCGGCAAATAACTTGATTATAAATGAAATCTGCTGCCGTTTTCTGGTTGCATCTCTTAACAGGTGATGCTTCTGCCCATTTTGAAAGATAATCCGTGGCCACAATCAAATATTCATTTTGTTTGGCCGTCACAAGTAGGGGTCTGACGAAATCCACTCTCCATTTCTCAAAAACTCCAGTTGAATATATTGGTTGCAATTCCGTATAGGGTATGATTATTTTGCCGTAAGCTTGGCAGTGATAGCAGCTGCGACAATATTCATTACTATCATGCAAAATAGTAGGCCAGAAAAAACCAGCTTGTAGTATCTTCCTTACAATTGTCTAGGTAGAGAAGTGTCCTCCGTATAAACCCTCGTGACATTGTTTAAGTACTTCTCTCGATTCTTTGACCGTCACAGCTCGCCTTAAGACACCATCCTTTCCTTTCTTATAGAGGTCCTCCCCTACAAGTGAATATGTCTGACTCAGCCTTCGAATTTTTTGTCTTTGTCTTGATTCGGAGCCTTCGGGGAAACTCAATGTTTTAAGGTACAACTTTATTCCTTCATAACCAAAAGTGTCCGGTTCGGCCTCTATGGCCAAAACAAAACACTCGACATCATCCGACAAAGCCCCGAGGTCTTCGTGTGGTGGAGTCCCCAGTTCACGGTGTAGCCCTACGTGAGAAGTCCGTGTGCCTTTGACAGTTTTCACCTCCAGGTCGTAATTCTGCAAAGTAGCCATTAATCGTGCACTTCTCCCTTCAGGATCTTTTTGTTGCAATAACTGCTTCAAACCTTCCACGTCACTTTGTACTGAGATTGATTGGTTGCTCGAGTGCAAATAATGCTTGCATTTTGTACACGCGAATAACAAAGCTACTCCTAGCTTTTCGAGAGGAGCATACTTTTGCTCACACAAGATCAATAGCCTGCTCGCGTAATAAATAGGGTGTGCCCTTCCAGCCTCGTCATTTTGAAGTAGTACTGCTGCGGCTGCATGTTCAGTGGCGGATGGACTTACAATGAATTGTTCGTCCCATATGGGATTTTTGACTATTGGATCGCTTGCCAATCTTTCTTTAGTATATGAGAATGCTTGCTCACACTGGTCGCCCCATATGAAGGGAGAAGCTTTGCTGATTAGTTCGCTTATGGGGCGCCCAATACCTGCCAAATTTGGTATAAATCGATTGTGATAAATTGTGGCTCCCCACAATTTTGTGACTTGTTCGCGTGAGACTGGTTGAGCCATCTCTTTTATTCGTTTCACTTTATCTGGATCCACTCGCATGCCCCAACAAACTCTATATGCCTAAGAAGCGGACCTTCTTCAAAACAGACTCTGCATTTTTCAAGAGATAAAGAGCATCCGTGTTCACGCAATTTTGAAAGGCAGCTGTGACCTGTTGCACGTGTTTGATTCGGTGGCCATATACGGCAAAATTGTCAAGATAAACGCAGATGAATTGGCCGATGTAAGGACCAAAAATTTTTACCTGCACTCTTTGAAAAGTGCCTCCGGCATTATACAAACCGAAAGGCATTCTTAAATAAGCGTACTGTCACGGGACGTGGCGTCGAGGGCCTCTCCGTATCGTAGTTTTAGCGTAGATTAGTTTATTATTAATCTATGTGTGTTTAGGGACATATGGAGGCGCACCCCATTCATCCGTGGATGACTTTCATCCACTTAGGGTTGTGCGTGTGTGCGTATAGCGCCTCACTTGTCCTTGACTTGACGTCTTTGTCAAGTCAAGTTTTATGAGTGAGTTAGAGAGTGTAAGTGAGTTCCTTTGTTTGTAAGTGATGTGATTTCATTAGTGAAGGCTCCGCATTCTTCTACTACTACTTGCACTCGTTGATTCTCCCCTCGTGGTGTGCGAGACGCTTGACTACTTAGTGATTTTCTATCTATTCTGAACACTAAATTTGGTCAAATGGCGGAAATCCCAACTAAAAGCACAAATGTCACTCACATCCGAGTAACATTGCCTTTTAAATCTACTCCCAAAGTTTAGCACTATGTTTTTGTTTTTTTTTTATAAAAAAATCACAAAACATGTGAATGTTTTCGGCCCTAACAAAAAAACTAGCAAAATGTATACATATTTTTTATAAACTAATTTTTTTTACATCACTAGTCATAGAATTCTTCCACGAACTCAAATCCGAAGTCGGAATTCAACAATATGTAAAACCCCAAAAAGTAAACATTTCATGCCCCGCTACCTCGTCTAAAAGTTCATCTATATGAGGTAATGGCTGCCGATCCTTCTTTGTAAACTTATTTAATGCTTTGTAGGTTACGCACACTCGCCACTTTCCTCCTTTCTTGGGCACGATTACAACTGGCGAGACCCACTCGGTGTTTTTTACTTCTGTGATAAAACCTCCTTCCAGTAAACGATCCAACTCTGTTCTTAATACGCTCATCTTTTCAGGAGCCATGCGCTTTTGTTTTGATCTTACTGGTCGAGCAGCTTCGGTTAATTCGATTCGATGCTCATCCACAGAAATTGCAGGTAAATCGCAATGTCTGATTACAAAAAGGTCAGAATATTCCAACACCAATCCTTCTAAATCTGTTCTTTCTTGAATTGTTAATATTGGCCCAAATTTGACTTTATTCAATAATTCATTTTGCCCAGTTTGTTCAACATCTTGGTCGTCAATGAATTGCATTGAATCGCTGACAACTTGTAGAAGGACATCTAAAGCATATAGCTCAGCTTCTGAAACGTCACTCTCGACACTTGAATTATCGTCAGGTTCGGACTCCCATGATCGATGAGCTGGTTTCCAACGAACTTGCACTTGCATCCGGTATTACACGTATACTGACGCGATTGTATGAGGTACCAATCTTCATCTTGCCTTTATCCCAATAATTAACTTCGCAGACTTGTCTGAGCCACGGTCTGCCCAAAATCATGGGATATCCGCCCTTTCCTGATGAAATATCAAGTACGTGGAAATCAAGTTTCACAGTAACTCCGTTTACACTCACAGGGATTTGGCTTATCTGTCCCAAAGAACGGACGCATCTTTGATCGGCAACCTTTAGTCGTATCGATGACAGTTTGTTTGGCTTAAATTCGGCTGCATTCATGAACCAACTTGATATCACATTAGTGGCCGCGCCATCGTCTATCAGACAACCACTAACTTCGCAGCCGTTAACCATTGCTTCCACATGCGGCGACCGTAAATCTCCGCTTGCTTTCTCAGCCACATTGACCTCTGCAATTTGTTTGCGTCTTTTCGTACTAATGCCTTCCCGTAATTCGCGACGTAATGAGGGACATCGCGCTACCAATTGACCAACAGTAATATTTGCCGTTCGTTTATTTAAATCTTGGATTATTGAGTATTCTGATTGACCTACACTCAACAATAAGTCATCGATGCCGATTTTGCGTCGTGGTCTCCTGACAGATTCTCGTTTGTCGGCTCGAAAACGCTTGTCTCTATGTTTCGCATGCACCTCAAGTTCTTTGTGTGGCCGACTTCTTTTAGCCATCATTACTTCAGGATCTAATTCCTGAACTCGTGGCGAGGGCATTACTTGTAGCAGATTTACCTCGGCCAACTTAGCTAGAGGAACGGCTAGGGTTTTATCCAAGTCCGGGCAATCCGACCGATAATGACCTTTCCTTCCGCAGTTATGGCATGTAACAAACTGGACATTCTTGCTGGTGTTTGGCCTATTGTCTGCAACTCGGCTTTTAGAGCGCAACGAACTCAAACCTTGTATCAGGAATAATTTTAAATCCCTCATTTTCGAAACAAGCTGAGAAATGTCATTGTTCTTGGCGGATAAGTCATTGATAGCTTCAGTTATAGCAGGAGTTGTCTGTACCAACCGGGTCACGACAGGCGTAACAGCTGCTGTGAGTATTTGTGGTTGCGCAATGCTCACTAGATTCGCTTCTTTCTTCTGTGCAAGCGCGAGGGCCGTTTCAAAAGTGCTAGGCTCCTTCCGGGCAACTATTTCCTGTATCGTGGGTTTCAATCCGCCAATAAATTTTTTTAATGCTAAAGCATCGATACTGGAGATGGTTCCTGAAGTATGATCTTCATCACCCACTTTTACTCCATCATGCGCGACACTGGTTACTCTCAAGCTTTGCTATATTCGGGATTGAATTTCTCTCACTCTTTCACTGAATTGATGTATCGTCTCCTCTTCACGCTGCCGCATGAGGCTGAGAGTGCTCAAGAGAGTTTGGTAGCTCTCTTTCTCTTGAAATTCTGAAATAAACGCCGTTGTGAGTATGTCCCATGTTGACCGGGTTTGTTCACTCTACCGTTCCTACCAGAACGATGTTGTATCGTCAAAGTAAATGGGTAGCACCTCTAACCAACTTTGTTCACTTTGATCTCCATTCGCCATGCAAGCTCTCTGAAATTGTTTCAAGAAACGCTCTAGATCCTCTTTCTCTTTCGCATGAATATTGGTATGGAAACCATGGTGATATGATTTGTTCGTGGTTCTTTCAACTTTTGATAGTCTTGACGAGACTCTTGCTTACGTCGATGCAAAAAATGTGTCCACAACGTTGCTTTGAAATGTGTGGTCAAGGACTCCTCTCTTTCTAAATTATACCTGCTATGCATAAGTATTTATTTTATAAAGACTTACTTGATTGTGCTGCATGGTATGAAATATGTGTAATTTTCACACTCGTCTATAAAACTTTGCCAAACGTCGATAAATCTCCGCTAAACATCCACGAAACTCCGCTATCTCAGCAATATTTGGGCATTCACTACAGCTACGGCTTTTGGTTGTTTATAAATGTGGGATTGGAAACTGAAAACTACAATGTCAATGGTGATAAAAGCATGCATGCTGCCAGAAAAGTATTTGTTTTATGAGAGAGTCCATCATCCACCAGATGGGCTACCCCAAGTGTGCTGAGAGCTACAGTTAAGTACATGAGCATAATCACCGAGATGCCACTGGTCCACTTCAGCTCCTGAAAACTCCGCTTAAGTGATAGAGGTAGAACAACTACTACAGCCAGGACTATAATCACGAATCTGCAATCTGACAGTGCGCTAGCATTCCCAAACCAACCAGCAAAGACAAGCTGAAATACATCACCTGGAAATCTAACAGAAACCAAGCGTAGGCCTGGATATTGCTTGGACTCTTCACTATTTCCGATACTTCAGGGTCAGTGGAAAAGGCAACTTGGTCGTCCAGGAACAAACACTTAAGATACTCATTTGCTGGCGTCGACATAGTAAATCACTAATTCCGAGTCTCTCAATTGCAGCAATCCTTCCAAAGCGCTTGCACCTTTGGTAGCTTGTATCTTTAGTATCTTTGGTAGCTCGCATTATTCTGTAACTGATTTTGGGAAGGCTTGTGGTCTGGCGTATTTCAGATGCATGATAATGTGACTTTAATCATTTTTCTTCGCAGCTGCGTCTGCATGTTGATTTTGGCTTCGGGGTACGTGCTTGATACTTATAGAGGAAAAACTTTGGGTCAATATCTGAGCAGTTTCGAAATAGGGAATCAGGTTCGGTGATCATACCTCCCAGTTTCCTCCTACCTGATTACATACTAATTTGGAATCGCCAAAGATTTGGAGAACTTTCACGTTCTTTTCTCGAGCCAATTCTAAACCAGTAATAAGGGCCGCATATTCAGCATGGTTACAAGTAAGATGTTTCCCTAGATCTTGATGAAAAACTTCCTTCACTCCTGCGGGACTTTCTAAAACCACTCGAGCACCAGATCCCAAACTTTTTGAACTGGAGCCGTCAAAGTTTAATTTCCAAGCATGCATTGAAAGAGTAACGTACCAGCGCTAGCATTGTGCCACGGATCCGATACCATATTCACGATTCACAACACCAATATAATCGAATAATAGGCAATGGGGCGTCAAGGTATGCATGCTTGCACTGTAGCTCATTCTATAGTTCCTAAATTGTAACTGAAATTCCTCATCGATCAGTTGGTGGCAGCGTGAGTGCATGTGTGTTCTTCCAATGCCAAGAAGTTTGCACTTATAATGAACGTATCGTCTCGTGCATCTGCATCGTAGGTTGGGGATCCAAATTGACGCTGGAAGTTCTAAATGACGGCATCCAAGTTTCAAGGCCTCGAGACTCACTCTGATGCCACGGTCTGCTCCGATCTGTACACGAAGTCGACGCCCAAGTGGAACACCAAGATGCACGCGTCCAAGTTATTGTGTTGATCTCGAGGATGCTCAAATCCACGTTCGCGGATCAGGAATCGAGCTCGACGTCCAGCACCTACTTCAGCAGGATCAGAAGAGTTGATCACGTTCAATTCAGCTTTTGTTCAGTTTCACCATATTATTGTGTTGTATGGTGTCGCATGCAGTGAAGTCGAGGTGATGACGTGATCACATGATGAAACGTACTTTATCATCAACACAGGATTGGTGTTGCATGCAGGGAAGTCCATTCGGCATTTTATTTTTTTAATTTTATTTTTGAAAATATGCTTGGAACGTACTTCAGTTTGGATTCCTCCAACATGCAGGTGCAGAGCCTGCACGGCCTTCACAGGACCGCTAATTCACCACCGACACTTGGATAACGTCCAGTACCGATTTCAACTGTTGTACAGTTGCCGCTTTCACTAATCGTCGGTAATTGTCATAGCTTTATAAGACGAGAAACCAAGCTCCATTTCTCAAAAACTCTACTTGGCCACAGACGCAAATGAGGCCATTGCGTCTCGCGAATCTGTGCGAAGGAAGACTTGTAGAGACATGCTCGCATTACGTCTTCATCAAGCGCTCAACAGGAAGAATAAACGATTGACGCCCTGAGGTACTGGAATTAGAGTTCTTGATAAAGGAAAGACGGTTCAGCATATGAATTGTCTTCTGCAAAAAAATGGGTTGAGTTCGTTGTAGTCTGGTAACTTTATGAGATAGCTCTGGTGCATCCAAAACCCCAGTAGTCTATTCCAGTTCTTCGGGTTCCAGCAACTGAGGTGTTTGGGCGAAGCACATCTTCGGAGATTGCTCTCTGTCTTTTAACTTAACTAAGAATCCACGTTCACCGCTCCATGAATTATTGCTTACTTCTAGCTCTCACCCTTCGACAAATTCTCCGAGGTCCCGGCAAAGGAACCAGATGAAACGGGACAAAACCAATTGCTAATGTAATACACGTATATTAATCATAAAAACGTGCGAGTTACATGGTCGTCCCTGCTTTTATCCTCCCCTGGCTCCTTGCTTTCAGAAAACGGTTGCTCTTCTCTTTGGTCTACACTTAATTGTCAAAGTTGATAGTAACTGATTTCCTATGCCTTGTATACTAGTGGTCTATACCTATGACCGAGTTTTCACTACGATTATTTAGTAATTTCATACAGACAACACAAAAAACGTCCTATCAATGCCATTATTGCATGGAAAAATACCCATGTTAATTAATGTTACTTTTAAAGATGAATTAGAGCAAGAACCTCCTTATTTGACCGACTCAGATGAGCTTCTTGATAATATGTTGCATACCAAACTTTCTATCATTTCACCTTCAGAATCTTCATATCTTTGAATTTGGGAACCTTAGATGAACCTAGATTAATAAAAAAATATTCGGGTTTAACATTAATAGAAAGGGAACAATGGCAGGAGTTCTTTTTAAATCATAAGATTGTTTTTGCATGGATTTACCAAGATTTAAAAGGCATTCCTCTTGAGGTTTGTAAACACTGAATAGTATTAGAATGTGATACTAAATCCGTGAGACAAAGGCAATATAGGATGAATCTCAAATATTCACTAACGGTTGAAGAAGAGTCTGGATTTATCTACCTTGTTCCCTATAGTGAGTGGGTTTTGCCTTTTGTGGTTGTTCCTAAAAAGAATGACAAGTTGAGAATTTGTCAAGATTTTAGGAAACTAAAAAGTGTTACAAAAAATGATCATTTTCCTCTTCCATTTACCAATGCTATCTTAAATGGAGTTGCGGGACATGAATGTTATTCCTTTTTAGATGGGTTTTCCGGATATAATCAAGTTAAAATTGCACCTGAAGATCGTCCTGTGACAACCTTTACTAAAGATTGGGGTACTTTTGCTTCTAATGTGATGCCATTTGATTTTTGTAATGCACCAGCAACGTTCCAAAAGGCTATGATAGGAGCCTTTAAAAAATATCTACGGAAATCTATTGAGATTTTCTTAGATGATTTTTGTATTTTCAGAAATCGAAAACTTAATCAAATTTTTTTTTAAAAATGTTTTAAAAAATGTTCTAAAAAATGTGAGAAATATGGTATATCCATTAATGCGGAAAAATCGGCAATTTTTAGGAGCTATCGGTTACTATTGCCGATTTAATTATTTTTATGCTGAAATTGTAGCATTATTGACCCATTTAACAAAACAAACCGAATGTGCGAGTTTATAGACTGAGGAGTGTACTAAAGCCTTTCTACAATTAAAGAAGCACCTTAGTACAACCCTTGTGTTAATCCCTCTTAATTGGGAAAAACCATTTGAAGTATATGTTGACGCTTTTAATTTTGCTATTGGGAGTGTTTTAGGTCAAAAGGATTCCAAGGGTCATGATCGGCCCATTTATTTTGCTAGTCGACAGTTGAGTGCTGCACAAAAGAATTATTCTGTCACTAGCATGAAGGCTTACGACTAATATATTCGGTTCAAAAATATCGACATTACCTTTTAGTTTATCCTTTTACTTTTCATGTGGATCATGATGCCCTCAAGTATATGGTTAATAAACCTCAATTGAATGGCGAGATTGCACGATGGATTTTATTATTATAAGAATTTAATTTCAATGTTAATGTCAGACCGGTAAAAAACATGCAAATGCTGATTTCTTATCTTGCATGGATGAAACTGTAAATGATAATTCTATTAATGATAGTTTTTCTGATGCACAATTATTTCACATGGAAGTTATTCCTATGTAACATGCAGATATTATTCAATATTTAAGTTCTGGGACCTTTCCTAATGAATATACACAAAAACGAAAGACTAAATTAGCTTATAAAGCTCAACCTTATACCTTAATTGTGGAGGTGTTATACAAAAAAAGAAAATATGGTCTTTTAAAACGATGTATAAATCCTCGTGAAGTACCTATTATTTTGCAAGGTTGTCATGACGCAGTTTGTGGTGGCCATTTTGTTGGTTTTGTAATAGGTCATAAGACTTTACAACCTGGTTACTGGTGGCCCACATTATTTGCTAATGCTCATCGATATGTAAAACAATGTGATCCTTGTCAACGTGTAGGTAAACCTATGGCAACAATAGCAATCCCTTTAAACCCAATTTTGGCTCAAATTCCTTTTGAAAAATGGGGCATTGATTTTGTTGGAACTACTAAACCCCCCGGCCGGCATGGTCATAAAAGGTATATTTTAGTGGCTACAGAATATGTCACAAAATGGGCCAAAGCCATTCCTGCAAAGAATGGTGATACAAAAACAATTGCTAAATTTATTTATGAAAATATTATTACTCGTTTTGGTTGTCTCAAAGAGTTAGTAAGTGATAGGGGCACCCATTTTTTGAATGATACTATTACACTATTATCTATTAAATATTTGATCAAACATAGAAAATCTACTCCCTATCATCCACATGCTAATGGACAAACGGAAAAGACTAATGGCATTTTATGTCGTGTTATTACTAAAACGGTGCAAGGTTCTAATGTGGATTGGGATGCTAGAGTTTATGATGCTCTATTGGCCTATCGATGTGCTTTTAAGATGCCTACTAAATATACTCCATTTCAACTCGTATATGGTCAAGAAGCCATATCACCAATTGAAATGGAAATTCCTACATTATGTATCGCTATTGATGAACATTTAGCTGATCAAAATTCTTTACAACATCAATTATGTGTGCTTGAGAAATTAGATGAAATACAAGGTCAAGCCTATTTAAACAATGAAGCTATCCAACGTCTTTGTAAAATGTATTACAATAGTAAATTAACCCCCCAAAGTTATTAATAATAATGATTTAGTTTTGTTGTATGATAGACAATTTCAATAATTTCTGGATAAGTTTAAAATGCGGTGGTTTGGTCCTTATAAAGTATTAAAGGCCCATCCTAATAATGGTTCTTTTGAGCGTCAAGATTTTGAAGGCAAAATCCATGATACCCGTTATAATGGCTTTCGTCTTAAACATTATCAAACTTGAGGGCAAGATTACTTTAAAATAGGGGGCCATAATAAAAATTAAATTCAAAATTCAAAATCCGGAACAACTAAATTAAAATTAAAAATTAAAAATTAAAAAAATAGGAGGAAATGAATACAAATTAATAATAATAGCAAAATAAAGTATAATTTATAAAGTTTGTTGAAAACAAATAAGAAAATGTAATTATTTAATGAGATTGAAATTCAATTCACATCAAGTAGAAGTTAATGACGTATCTACTCGATGGGAACACTACACAATTAGTTTTGAGCGATTATACTTTACAATGTTAGTCATCATCTTAGCTTGAATCTACTTGATCATACTTTGTTGTCGATTGTAGAGCTTCATTGTTACATACTGATAGCTGTTAGCCTGTTACATTGTGATACATCAGCTGGATTATTATATATACAATATCAAATCGATGTGTGATCAACTAGATATGAGTTGGAACGCTGGATGAGTCTATGTTCAACTGTGACATATCAATTAGATTTATTGATGCCTACACTCTGATTATAGTATCAAAAAGAAGTTGGAGTTGTTATAGGGTGGTATGGTGAGTCACAATTGGGAATGTTAGTTGGAACCCGTGGTTGTAGTATCAACTGGATAAGAGAGAGATCAAGTTGATAAGTCGAGTCCAAGAGAGGTCTGAGGCTAAATGAGAGTTACAACCGTGACTATACAATGGATTAGAGAAGTTAATTGTAGAGATGACGATCCTACAATAGCTATGACATGAATTTCTATCAACTAGATTTAACATGTGTGTTGCCAAGAGTGAGGTTAATATACAATATTGAAATTATAGATAAGAAATACATAGTCAAAAGGGAATGTGAATGATTGATTGAATTTTGTTCTAGTGAATATGTGTTTGGCCAACCATATCTATTAGATGATTTACTAAATGATTTGATATGTAGACAGTAATCTAGTCGAGGATATTCTATTTGATATGAGGTGTGCACGGCCTTCATCAAATAAAACATTGTAACTATGATTGGAATTAATTAAGTCTTTGCATTTAGGAAGACCAGAAATGTAAGTTGACTCATGGGAGTATGAATGGTAATCGATGCATTTTACATACGCAAAGTGTTCTCAATTGGAGATTGAGATTAGATTACAAGAAATAATGATGGAGAAAAGAATTAATGGGAGAATTGCATGAGCTAAGTATCGAAACCCTAATTTCAAACATCCAACATGGCAGATTATAACTCGTAATATAAATTAAGATGAATGAATCTACAATTGTGTGACTATCAATTTGCTCACGTGCGGATACATCAACTGGACACTAAAGATACTATCAAATTGATTGGACTGAGAGTGCTCCTCGTGTGATAAATAATTTATTAAAGAACATACCTTGGTTTAATTCAATAATAAATTCAATTACTACCTTCATGTGACCTTAAGCTACATATACACTAAATGAAAAGATCCATTCTCAATTGGCAATAAGAGGTTTTTAGAGTTGAATTGCGTGGGGTGTTTTGATTGATTTAATCGATGATAGAATTTTCTATACTACAGAACATATACGAACATCAACTATGGCTCGGTTTGGTTGGCTCAACATTTTTGTCGCACCGCATCTGTTAAAGTAGTCGGCGCCACGGATAGTCTTGGAACTGCTAGTGAATCAACATAAAAGTATCTAATTGACCCTCTAAAACCCCAAGCTTGACATCTTCCAAGATAAAAATGTTGTTTAAAAAGGGTAAATTTTTCATGATTATGCAATTAAAGATGCGGATATTACTCCACCTTGACCATTCAACGTTCCCTTTTTAATCACTCTAATTTTTTACATTATACCTTCATTTTCGTCATAGCAACAGTGAACAAGTAAATACAATAAAATTGTTCCTTCAAATTCATAGAAAATTGGTGATTTTGAATCTGATACCAAAATCCACATAGTGCAAATGAGACAGCGTATGTGAAAACAAACCTGATACATTTGCTAAAGTGAGTAAGGATATTTCACACAAGGGCATTGAAGTCGTACAAGGATTTAATCCCCCTCCATCCTTATAAAGGATGTATAGCAAAACCAAGCACAAAATGGTATCTAAATTGACCACTACATGGTTTGTAAATTTTTGGGAATGGTCTTAAAAACCAATTTATATTGCTTGTTGAATCAATTTTTAATATAAATAGCCTAATATTTGTTTGTTTGAGAGAAGTTTCTTTACCACTTTATTCAACATTGTCTACTTGATAAAAATATGTTATTAAGATAACATAAATTGTTTTTAACATGTTTATTGGAAAAAAGATATATGACTATGAAGCTCCAAACACAATATCCATGAAACGCTATCTATCCATTTGAGTCACGATATCTATTCATTCAAGTCAGCTCCGTACATGAATTAAAAATTTGTCCAATCACAATAATTCTTTTGATTTTAAATTAAAAAACAAAAGAAAATGTAAAGGAATGTTAACCAAAATTTAGATATAATTAATTTGAATTAATGCTCTAACATGATTATTTATCTTATTTTAGCTTAGGTGATGACTTATAAGCACCTACAAACTAAAAAAAACTTTGTATGGCATTAAAAAGTACATTGCATCTAGTGTATATAAGTAAAGAAATGAATTTTTTTTAAACCCACATCTTCAGTGTAAATTTCCAATTGGCACCTTCACAATGGAGATGCTTCAACCATTTAAGATGCCAAACACCATTTAGAATTTCCAAAAAAAAAATAGAATGAAAAATCGATACATACTTGGGCCGCTTTTCACTACAGTAGAAAAGCCCACAATTTCTAAGGAAATTCTTGATTATGATTGGCCAAGAGTGAGGTTCTTGTCTAGTGGAGGTTTACGCTATGGTGAGAAGAGCCCACCAATGGGGAACTTTGCACATGAAAGAAAAAATGGCATGGCTATTGCCGTAGCAACATTTTTTTGAAGGGGAGTTCTTCTACAGGTCAAGTTTCTTAGGCAACCAGAAAGCCTCAAACAAAAAACTTGGCCTTCAGAGAACTCCAATTCAAATTAAATAGTACAACATTAGATTATTGTTTATCATCTTCTCCGGCAAACCATCCCTTGCCTCAAATAACCATGAATTCTCCACCATAGTATAAAGTGACCTACTTGCCAAACTAAATCTTTTACCCTTTTACAGTGGTTTGAACACAATGGATATCACCTAGGCATTATATGAGTATCACCTAAGCATTACATGAGTATCACCTAAACATTCCATGGGTATCACCTAAGCATTACATGAGTATCACCTAAGCATTCCATGGTATCACCTAGGCATTTCATGGGTATCACCTAAGCATTCCATAGGTATCACCTTGGCATTCCATGTGTATCACCGAGACAAATCTCTTGAATTTTCCAAAAAGATTGGACATTATTGCACGAAAATTGATGAAGTACGAAATGAAAAATGTAAATGAAACCGCCATAGTACGAAATTCATAATGTACGAAACTGACGACTGCGTACGGTAATCAACCCAGAATCCACAGCTGCATGCAGCTGGCCCTGACCCCGAACGAAAATCATCCACGTAACTCATCCGCTCCCGCCCAACGCCCCGAGAAGCCATCCGAAGTTCATCCAATGTAACCGTTACCAGCATCCGACGGTCATCCAATATAACCGTTAGTGGCAGAGTTTTGAGCTGTATGTTGCTGGTTTGGGGTTTTGAGACCGTTGGTGCAATGCAGAGGTGAGGGATAAGGAGCTGGATTGAGTAACCCACGTTTGGGTACAGAATGTCATTGCGTAGTGTGAGAGAAATATGTGGTTGTGGTGTTGGAGGTAGTATTAGGTATGAGTCTACATTGATGCATCACGAGCCGAAGGCTGTCATGAGTGGGGTTTACGGAATTTAGGTTTGTTTTGCATCACTTTGGTTATGGTTTTGCAGGCGTAAGTAAATGCTTTTGAGGGGGGATGGCAATGGTGTTCACCGCGCTTGGAAGGGTGGGATGGTGCATCGTGTTGTTACTCCTGGTGGGGCGTTTGGTGTCTGCGCAGGACCCTGACTTGCTCCCCGACACGGACGGGATCCCAGCGTCGCCGCAAGAGGTGATCGCATTGCTGCGCTTCAAGCGCACTCTGATCGACCCGCGCAACGTGCTGGCCTCGTGGAACGAGAGCGGCGTTGGGACGTGCACGGGGACATGGGTGGGCATCAAGTGCGCGCAGGGGCGCATCATTTCGATTGCGCTCCCATCGAAGCGGCTCAGTGGCTCGGTAGCCCCCGAGATCGGCAGCCTCGTGGGCCTGCGGAAGCTGAACTTGCACGACAATACCATCACGGGAGCGATACCGGCCTCGCTCGCCACTATCACTACGCTCCGCGGCGTCGCATTGTTCAACAACCTCTTCTCGGGCGCCATCCCGACCGGCTTCGGCTCTCTGCCGGTTCTCCAAGCATTTGATGTGGCAAACAACGACCTTTCGGGCGCTCTCCCCGCGGACCTCCCGAACGCGACCGCGCTTAACATCCTCAACCTCAGTCGCAACAACATCAGCGGCGCGGTCCCGCCGGAGTACGGCGCCTTCAAGGGCGCGTATCTTGACCTCCGCTCCAACAACCTCACGGGCGCGCTCCCGAGCTTCTGGGCCTCCCCTCGCCTCGCCGAGCTCCACGCGAGCAACAACGGCCTCACAGGCCCCCTCCCTGAGGGACTCGGCTCTGTGCGCACGCTGACGCTGATCGACCTCGCGGAGAATGACTTCTCGGGCACGATCCCGCCTTCCTATGGCAACCTCTCCGCGCTCACCTACCTGGACCTCCGCGCCAACAATCTCAGTGGCTCAATTCCTCCCTCCTTCTCCACTCTCCCGCTCACCTTCCTCAATCTTACCTACAACGACCTCAGCGGCGCGATCCCGGTCTTCTCCACCCCCTTCAACATCTCGTCCTTCCAACCCGGGAACCTTGGCCTCTGCGGCTCCCCGACGCTGCTCGCGTGCCCCGCTCCCCCGCCCGCGCAGCCGCCATCTGTCGCCGCACCGGGAAAGAAACTCAGCACGCTGAGCATCGTCTTCATCGCTCTCGGGAGCGCGCTCGGCCTCATCCTGCTCATCGCGGTGCTCGTGATGCTCTGCTGCTGCTGCCGCCGTGGCGAAACCCCCGTGCCCGGTGGAGACAAGCCCGAGCGCTCCCCAGAGCGCGAGACTGACGCTGGAGGCAGACTGGTGCACTTCGAGGGCCCGCTGCAGTTCACAGCGGACGACCTGCTCTGCGCAACGGCGGAGGTGCTTGGCAAGAGCACTTACGGAACTGTATACAAAGCCACCTTGGAGAATGGCAGCCACATCGCTGTCAAGCGCCTCCGTGAAGGAATTGTGAAGAGCCAGAAGGATTTCACCAAAGAGGTTGATGTCTTGGGGAAGATCCGGCACCCGAATCTCCTGTCGCTGCGCGCGTACTACTGGGGCCCGAAAGACGAGAAGCTCCTCGTGTACGACTACATGCCCGGCGGAAGCTTGGCCGCATTCTTGCACGGTACGCAGCTGAGAAAACCCACCTTGCCTTCGACTCTCCATACTGACATGCCATTGATATGAATCTGCGTTTTTTCTGCAGCAAGGGGACCGGAGACGGCGTTGGATTGGGCGACGAGGATAAGAATCGCGGAGGGTGCGGCCCGGGGGCTGGTGCACCTGCACCAGAACGAGAGTATCGTGCACGGAAACCTGACCGCTTCTAACATCCTTCTGGACACGCGAGGGCCTGGAATCACCGCGTGCATCTCAGATTTCGGTCTCTCCCGTCTCATGACGCCCGCTGCGAACGCCAACGTTGTGGCGACTGCTGGGTCGTTGGGGTACCGAGCGCCTGAGCTCACGAAGCTGAAGAAGGCCACCACGAAATCTGACGTCTACAGCTTCGGCATCGTATTGCTTGAGCTTCTCACTGGTATGTATGCAAACTCTTTTCATGAAAGTCTCTCACGTCAGCCAGAAAGCCCTAGACTTCTGTGATCATACTCATACTAAGTATTACAAGCAAGCATTGTTGTGTAGGCGTAGTAGGCATGTTAGATTCACCATCTGGGTAGAATCCCGAATTGATCAGACAAATGTCACTGTGAACACTGTCGATATCGCCTTTATTTCTACGTCGATGAGGGGAGTGTTTTCCATGTGCTGATCTTTTTTTTAACTTCCGAGCAGGCAAGGCGCCGCAGGACGTAAGCACGACGGAAGGCGCGCTGGATTTGCCAGACTACGTGGCGAGCATCGTCAAGGAGAATTGGACGGCGGAGGTGTTCGACGTGGAGCTGATGAAGGGGTCGAACGCGCCCTCCGAGGAGGAGCTGATGACGGCCCTGCAGCTGGCCATGCGGTGCGTGTCTCCCCCTCCCGCGGAGCGCCCCGAGATGGACGCCATCATCCGGGCGCTCCAGGAGCTCATCCACACGGACCAGTCGCCCCGCACCGCCTCCGAGGGCCCCTCCGCCTCGTAGCAGAGCAGACGTCTGTACCATTCTTTCGGAGGTTGATCTCACTCCACCTCACGTCGTCTCATGAGATCCCAATTTTGGTCGAGGATGGACTCGGAGTAGATGGTTGCCTGTGTACATAGGAAGTAGAGAGAGAGAGAGACAGGAGAGTAGTTGCGGCCTTGATTCATGTCTCAATCTTCGACACAAGCTTGTAACATGACTAGCATGTGATTTTCACACTCACACTTACAGTGAAAAATCTCCTCATTTTTCATTTTTCTCAACCTCTTTTTCCCAGTTGTGTGCTTTGGATGGCAATGAGGTGGAGTTTACTATTTTCATGTGGGACCGTAGTGTCTTCTTTGAATGTACTTGTGTCCAGCTACATGGATCACTATCTAGTTCCTTGCACCTACTACTGGATCATAACCTAGTTCCTTGCACTTGCTTATGGATCATAACCTAGTTCCTTGCACCTGCGTGTGGATCATAATGTAGTTCCTTGCACCTGGTTATGGATCATTATCTAGTTCCTTGCACCTGCTCATGTATCATAACCTAGTTCCTTGCACCTGCTTGTGGATCATAATCTAGTTCCTTGCACGTGCTTATGGATCATAATCTAGTTCCTCTCATGTCGGTAATGGATCAGAACATTACCGACTTTACCGACATGGCGAGAAGTGATTGATGGATGATTGTCTACAAAATTGGAGTACTTTTCTAGGATGGACCACAAGGATTTACTTTCATAAAAAGTTCACAATCAGTCAAAATTTCTAGTAAAAATATGTATTTTGAGATTCTCAATCGAAGTTGTAGGAGTGAGAATTTTTGGTTAGGGAGACCAAAAGCATGTTGCATGGCATAAATTATCGAGAATAGTGTCCTCTACCATTCGTGCAGTCTCAAGTACCCTAAACCCTAAACCCTAAACTTAGTCTCTGCTAGAATGCCGCTGTCATACGGACTGGGTTTCTTTGTGTGATGTTGCAGATCTTCTGTTGAGAAATTTACGTTGGGTTTGACGAAAGGGTTGTGATAGGTTGTTGAGAGAGGCATCTGTATAGTACGGTACCATGTTTATTATTGTTGTCTCTTTCTTGGCTTTCTAAGTGCTGTAGCAGCCACGCTTCTTGTTCCCAGTTTGCTGTTGCACGCTTCTTGTTCCCAGTATGCTGTTGCACGCTTCTTGTTTCCAGTATGGTGTTGCAGGAAGGTGACGGCTGTGTACTAGTAGGTTCAGAGTGTGTATTTATTGGTAGCAAATCTGTCGTTTTCTATTTACTATTTTGAGTCTTTTGTGAGTCAAAGTTGGACACAACCGAGTTTTTTTTTATGGATCTCCATATTGAGGTTGCACGAGGTATTTTAGGGAGGTGGGCCCTCGTATTAATGGCACCCTCTCATTTTTCTGGCCCTCTCATTTTAGAAATCGCCCTATTGACCTTGGTCGAGCGTGGGTCAAGGTGTGGTGGAGTGGCTGCTTCAGCCCCTGGGCCTCGTGTTGCTGCCCGCAATCTGTACCCATTACACCACGTTGGCGCCCTGCCACGCTGTCGCGTGCCATGGTGGCGGGTCATTGCCCCGTCCGCCTGCCAAGCTTCCCCACCCCTTTGCCCGACCTCATCCAACCTCCATTCACATCCGTCATACTAACCGTCTCTCTCATCAACCCCACTTCAATGTGCATGACAGGGGATCGCTCAACTACCTCTTTCTTCCATAAACTAATTTGGATTCAAAATTGGGAGCCTCTAATTTGTGGGCTAATGGCAGGGTTTGGGGTGATTAGGGTTTACGATTTTCTCCATGTGTTCCTCCATGTTCTTGGTATGTTTTGTGAGCGTGGCCAGACATGTGTGGGCTTGCTTCATTTTCTTGGTATGATACTCGTGCACTTTCTTTATATGGGCATGTTGTCCTACGCATTTCCGGTTTGAATTAAATGTCTAACTGCAATGTATGGTTGATATTATCATGGTTTAGGTGTGTTAGGTGTTCAAGACTGTTTGTTTTCTCATGCTTTCTGGACAGGATTAAGGGATGTGAAATGGACAAGCTGATTAAGTAATGTGAAGTGGACATGATTTAAGGTTTCAATTTGCCATGTGGAAACTAGGTGTGCAGGGTGTTGCATAATTATTGCCAGGATTTACGATCATTTTAGTTGTCACGCCAGTGCCTAGCTTTAGGTTCCACCTGGTTTACGCCAAGATTGACGTACTATTTAGTGGACGGTGGATATTGTGGATAGTATAGATAGTGCCATAGATCTTGGCGTTGATGATGTCGTGCACCCTTGGACATAGGTGAAGGCAGCTTGGGCGAAAGTAGCAAGGTCCTAGCATGCAACTATGAAGTTAATTTTATGTCATCCCCCGCCAATGATGTCGTCGGGGTGCTTAGAGACGCTCTGGCTAGCAGCCCCTCCAATGATATTGCCAGCTTCCTTGAAAAAATGGCTCTGCTAGTCCATTGTGGTAGCGCAACCGTTGCCAAGACATTGAAGAAGCAAGTAGCTAAAAGACTTCGTGAAGCTCTCCAAATGCCCCTATCTAGACGATTTGATGGCACTGACCTCAAATGGGACGATAAGGTTAATTAGGGAGGAGGGAAAAGGAAAACCTTAAAAAATGCCACCTTACTATGGTTATGGCTTGACGATTTCCTAGACGGAGAGATGTTGACTTAACAGTTTCCGTGCACATTTGTTGAGGAAAGTTGCCTTCGATTCCAAGGGCAAGAAGACTGCAGACAAGTTCGTGCAGAATCTGCAATCCAAGTGATCAAGTAAGTTCAAGTGTTGCGCTACACTTTTATTTACCTATTTACAAGTTGAAGCTCTCCAATTATCGTTCAAAATCCTATCGCGTTTAGGTATTCCTACCAATACGGTCCAGAGGACAACGACAAGCACTATAAGGGAGAGGTTTTTGCGCACATATTGACGGACCGTAAAGGTTCTACAAACAAGAAGAAGGCTCTCCAACGAGCCAGGAAGAGCGTCCTTTAAGTTGAGAGAGCTTCTGCTACTGCGGCAACTTAGGCTTCCAAGAAGGCCCAAACCGAACATGTTGCGGCAAGTGGGATTGATTGCAATTCAACTACAGAGCCTGTGGAGGAAGATCCTGAGGAGCAAGCCCTTGTTCAAGAAGCGCAACAGAGGCTTCTGCAAGCCCAGAAGACCATTGATGCACAAAAGAGAACTACGTGGAAGACACGAGTGGGAAAAATAGTTTCTGATATGTTGATTAAGCGTGGCTGCCAATGTTCTTTTGTTGCTAAGTAGTTGTTTGTAGATCAAAAACTTTGCACCATACATTTCCATTGCATGGACCATGTTAACAAGGAGCCTGGGCACTTTGCCACAACAGAGAATTTGTCGGACAACGGGTTGAGCTCAACGGAAGGCTCTAGCAAGCCACGAAGAGCTAGATTCAATCGGTGCTCAGAAGTGGAAAGTCCCCCTCACAGGTTATGGCTGACCATGAGTCTGAGGTGATGAGATGTGCAAAGCTGAACCTGCTAGTTACTAGAGACACATTCATACTCCCTCACGATGTTGGAACTATTGCAAAGTCTTTGGCAAAGGAGTTGTGGGAAAAAGACGGCCAGGATCCCCTTAGCGTAAGAATGTGGACCTTGGAAAATCAAGAGTCTTAGTATCGCTACAATGAGTATGGGAACATTCAACTGAACAAACCAACTCAAACAACGACCCGTTCTGCTTGGCATTACAGACAGACTAGCAATTAGAGATGATGGTGCGACATGGGCATCAGCGCACCCTCTCCATGGACGCCACGTTTGGCACGAACGAGCCAAAGGTAAACTTAAACGTCGTTCCCTTATTTGCTACTCATTGTTGATGGCAAGAGTCCATGTTCCTTCATCTGTCTATTGTGTAGTATCCACTCTATACTGTGATGGTCTTTGACGAGTGGGAACAAGGGAGTTCACCATACAAGGGAAGTCACGGCTGGTAGACTTTACGGAATGGTTGACTAAGTTAAGAGACGGTTTCCGCACGGTGTGACTGGATTGGTGGCCTAATGTTGTCGTGACAGATGACAACAACATCAAGCTTAATGCCATTAGGTTTATTCTTCACCCTGTTAATTGTCATCACCTCTAACCTTGTCATGTCATTGATACAATTCCAGATAGGATGTGTATAAATAGGTATGACTTCCTTACAAAATACAATTTTCTTTTCTATAAGGAGGTAAGGCCTGTCAAAGAGACCATTAAGATTTTTCTTTGTCTTTGGCCTGTCTGGAAAGCGTGGCTAGAGAATGCGACGCAAAATTTAAAGGCAAACTACCTCCGTACGTTGGTTTTACATGAGTGTGTTGATCTTATGTATGGATGTGGAATTTTGGAAGGTGATGCAGTTGTCCGAGTGTCCCTCAACACGTTCAAGCACATGCGAGCAAAGTATCCTGGCGGAAAGACGTTTCTAAATTACTTTCAAAAGCACTTAATCCTCAAGTTGAAGATGTGGGTTACGGGCTACCGCAACATACCACATGCCAACCAAGACACCAATGTCGCCGTCGAGAGCTACCACGGCAACCTCAAGTCCATTCTTTCCACGTCACGGCAACGGTTTGACGGGCATTGCATTGATTGGCTCATCTATCATCTCACAAAGGACGTACTTATACACTATTGGTACGTCATCCAATGCAAGTTGTACGGCTTCATCAAGAATGGAAAGGCGGAAGGAATGGTAGCAAGCGCTGTCATTTCAGCGCGCAACATTCCAGATGGGCACGTCTATTACGACAGCTCAAAAAACGTGGCATATGTTGCGAGCTAGACCAGCTTTCCGGCGCTTCCGGTTATCACCGCTGCGGGCACCGATTGGGCGCACTGTTCATGTCCCTTGGATATGCGAGGGAATATATGCAAGCATGGAGTCAAGGTGTTCAAGATGATTCATGGTCATGTCAAACATCAGTCCATCATTTGTATTGCTGGATTGCTTCTAGGCACAATTGCAACTAACGCGATTCCAGCTGGCTTGAATATTGTCCATGATATAGGAGGCGGTGGCGTATATACCATGCCAAAGAGATGTCCTAGAGCACCAACCGTGGTGAACCCAGTAAAATAGCTCGCAAATCAGGGCTCACTATGGGCGGAGATGCAGGATTTGGTGTCAGATAAGTCATATTTGTTGAATCATGCGTTAGTTGGCACGCATGAACTAAATGGGAAGCTTCTCAACATGAAGGCAAAGGTTGATGATGAGGCCCTTCACCCGACGTTGCAACCCTCGTCTGAAATAAACAAGGGTGGTCAAAGCAAGCGGCGTATCAAGGGATGTAGCGAGAAAGGGGTATGTAGGAGTGGGTGTTCCAGCCGTAAACCTAAATCTAAGGGAAAGTAGTATTATGAGATCCTTCTTGGCGGTTCAGTATGGGCTAAATACATGCCAACATGGTTTCTCACCGCATAGGTTAAAAGCTAATTTCATATTCGATACATCGTTCTTCTTACTTTAACGCAATTAGGGTTTTATATGTCATGTAGTACAGTGTGCAAATGAGTATATCTCTAACATCCACACATTAATCCAAAGATTGAAAGAAATATAATGAGTGATATTGGATGAACAAGAGGGGAAGAGATTCAAGACACATGAAGGATACAAAAAATATTCAAGTACAATAAAAGAGAAAATAGTGGAGGGTCTAACTTCACATAACCTTTGTTTGCAAATGAAAGTAATTTTCATTGAACTAGAACATTTAATGGAATTTATATTGGCTTAGGGTTGTTTTCAACTTTTATTTAACTTTGTTTTCCACTGTGAAATAAGACACAACACACATTCATAATCCAAAATTGTTTTTCATTTTTTTTTAATATTGCCGTAAATGAAACATAAATAGAAACATGATAGTAACTTGTTGCACAATACTATAGAAAATTGCGGCCTAAATGAAAACTCTCCTCCAAATCGGTATTTCTCCATCTACCTCTTGTGATACTCTAACTATACTACTTCATTCACTTCTATGAACTACCACCATGAAACTTATTTTTTTACAAAATTGCAAGATAGTCGTCTACACCCGCCATGCCACGCTCTGCTACCTCCGCTGCATCGTCAGATTAAACAGTACCCTCACCATCAACTACACCCGTGCCGTAATCGCCATCTCCGCAATTCTCACTATTTTTGTTGTTGGATCCCTCTCCATTGTCGCCGCTCCTACTGTTGGACTTGCTACTGTTGGAGCCAATATCAAATGTAGTTGGCTCTTCTGTACCATCGCCAGAATGAGCTCCACTGTCAATGCCGTGTATTCCATTACACCCACCAACGCTAGTTGCCCAACCTATAGCACCGTCAGGACCTTCATCATGGCCACCATCACCAACATCACCACCACAATCTACCGCAACATGGGCCAATGCGCCAGTAGAAGCCTCATCCTCAACAGAAGCAGGGACACCCTCGTTCACTTCCAAAGTGACTATTACTCCAACCTCCTTAATAGCAGGCCTCTCCTCTAGCACCTCCATGACAATGCCTCGCAGTACCTCCATCCAATTTGCGAGACCTGAATGGATGGATGCAATGTCGTCTTGTCCTCTCTCTAACGTGCGTTGGCCTTCTCCTCCAAACTTTGTTGCATCACCACCGTCTGCATCACTAGCCACGTGAGCAGCCCTGCCAGGCAGATTGGCACCGCAAGCCGGTAGAGCGGTCATACTAGCAGTATATGGATAAGGTCGGAGCTCAAAGTCCATAGGGAGCCGGGAATGCTCAAGGCAGCTAAACTCCAAGAGCAAACTATCTAAATCAATGATGTCCAGCTTGGCCTAGCAGGCGGCGTTTCTTTCCTGCTGCCACTCCCTCACCTCGTAAAATAGTGCAACGTCATGCCTTGACCATTCTCTAGTGGCCTCCAAATCGGCAAGAGCACAGCCAAGCAACATGTTCTCTCGGATGAGGAGGACATGCCGGAACTTGGCGGAATCTTGGTGTAAAACGTGGTTGTCGAGAGTGCTCCACGGCCGCCTACCATCACTCACCATCCAAATAGGGGGTAGCTCTCCCACCAGGCCTTTATGAACCATGTCGCAGCATGCATAGACATAAGCCACTCGTAGCCAAACCATGAACTGGTCCACTAGATTTGTAAGACACCAGTCAGAATCCAAAGCAAAACGGAACTGGGAAAAATCGGTCGTGCTAGTCTCTATGGTAGGAAAGAAGATACGCCCAAGGCGTACAAGAATCTGCATAGCAAAAATCATTCACGACACACGGCTTAATAATGTCTCGTTGTGGAAACCCTACAACGGACACACCATGGGAGCATCACATCCATACTCAAAAATAGTAAAGAGCTTCAGCGCCCTAACGAAAGGTGGCGGCGTCCTCTCCAAGGCACCTTAGCGCTACTCATCCAACATCCAAGAGATCAAAGTCTTGAGCTCCTTGTAAGTGTGTTGGAAAGGCACTCCACATAGGCTGGCGTAGGAAATTGGCGCATAGACATGAACAACAAAGACCACAATGAGGCCTCTTTCTTTGAAGGAGTGCGTAGAATGACATCGTACTTTTGCATCTCCATCTTCAAATGCGCCTTGCGAGACTCTCCGACATCAGCCACCGCGTTCTCATAGTCTTGGAGGCGCAACGGGTAAGTGAAATCAAGGGCGTGGTGGGCTGCAATAGTGTCAATCTCCTCTTGGATCCTCGCTTAATTCCTTGTGGTGAAAACGTCCTTGCACTTTGTGGTCACCTCAAGGCCTCACCGTGTTGTAAGGATATTCTGGCATGTTTGAAATAGCAATAAAAAAACAAAGTATGTTCCATGGACTAAACTTTGAAATGGAAAATGACAAATGTTTTTCTGGACTGGAGAGGTTTTCATGACCGGTTGTTCCTCCAGTTTGTGTTAATTGTGTGGTTTGTCGGTGTGAAAGGGGCTTCAGCACGGGCAAAGGGGGCGAGTAAAAGGGTCCTTGTAGACCAATTACTAAATGTTGTGGTCAAGGTATTTATTTCTTTTTCCCTAGCCTAGGTTGCTGAGTGGTTGATAGTTTCTTTTGTGAACTATTGTTTTTGTTGTTTACGGAGGCAACGGTGATAGTATAGTCACCATTGCTCCGAGTTTGCCTCTAATTGTGGGCTCTCACCTGTTGGCATGATGTTATCTTTGCACGATGTATTTGTGCACGATAAAGAATGCCACTGCAATTTGTCTTTTGAAGTAAGAGAGTAGAAGCTGAAAGTGCTAAGCAAGATGACGTTAAGGGCCGGACTCCTACCTTTAGTTCCGGTGTGCACTGAACAGCTCCCCGAGGCACAGAAGATCCGGCCCTCGAGCTGTCGATCCATCTGCAACGCTCGCATTTCTAGAACTGCCTTGTCGCGGTGCAAAAGAGAGTCCTTTGTTAAAATCTCGTACAACGTCACCAACAAGTACAGCCCGGGGGCAACGTTGGCAGCAACTCCATTTCAACGTCAGGAAAAAAATCTCAGCAACCTCCGCGATGGCCTTGGCATGCACCAGCTTCATTGGAATTAAGTCCATTAAGGCCGCGGCTGCCACTGAAGCCACTTTGACCTTCTTGGATGTGGAGCTAGGACGTACTGGCATTGGAGGGAAGACATACGGCGTGACTTTGATGCGGGAAGCTGAGGACCCTGTCGTGGCAACTTCCCACACACGCTTCTAGCTGCGGGAGGGGCCATAACTTGTTGTAGAGGAGGTGCTTCTTCACATCCGGAAGGAGGCGCCAACTGCGTTACAGGAATGGAGAAGACTCAAGCACAGTCCAGGAGGACTATGGAACACGTGAAGAGGTTGCAACAGCCATAGAAGTCGGTTGTGAAGCCATCAACTTTGTCGTTGAAATTTCCGGATCGGCTGAAGCTGCCACAACACGAGATTGCGGAAGTGCAAACCCACATGCTGTAAGCGGTGGTGGAAATGCATAGCCGCCTCCGCGCAAACCCTGACTTGTTGCCCGTCTCCGCCACGCTAGAGGATCCTTGATGCTTGCACATGCCCTCCCCCCGCTTCCATTCCCGGTAAATGTCTCCCGCTCGTCCCCGAAGATCTCCAAACCTGCAATAGTAGTCGGCGCAGTTGAGGCCGACGCGACTATCAAACTAGGAGTTGGAGGTCTCACCACCAACTTCTTGCGCCAAACAAGCTATGGGACGTCTACTTCCTCACTAGTGATCTGCAGGATGGGGCTGCAAACACGGATGGATTCCTACTTTAAGCATTTAGCTGCACCGCCCTTCCATCATGGTGTCTTACGCGGTGCATCTGGAAGGTTCATGTTATACTTTGCAAACACGGCTCTCACCTCATTGTTTCCCTCCGTGCCGCACAGCAGAAACATTTTCAAGTCCCTAAGTGCCACATAATTGTATGCCGGACACTATAGTTGTTGCCGATGATAGCCAAGTTCTCCCTTGTCGTGGAAGTCCACATTATTGTACAGGCAGAAGAATGGAACCTTTGCTTGCTTGCCGAGTCGCCCACCCCTCCTCTCCTCACGCCGTTAGAGGCAATTCATGTCCACAAGCATCCACTCATATTTGCTAATTATGTACGCAGCACGTAGGTGCTACCCACACTACATGGAGCAGCTCAGACACACAATGATATCTTCCAATCCAAACTCGCCCTACAAATGCAGCTGCATGGCAAATGGAAGAACAAAAATTTAAAAAATTCAATATTGATTTGCATAAGGAAGGTAAAGAAAGAACAAGAACTCCATCAATAAATCCTACGGAACGCATATGTATACGGAGTTGATCCTTGTTGGAGAGAGAGTTGACATCAAGTATAGAGGCCTTGTCACGCAGCATGAATACTGCTTCCGCATACGATAATTTCACTAGGTCCGGCGGAACCCGGGACTCTATTTAGAAGATGACGACAGATAGGTAATATCAAACACCGGGTTTTTCATAAAGCTGGAAGGAGAACCATAACTTTTCTTTTTTCATAAATCAAGAAGTTGAAAAATTAGAGGCCACAAAGTCTCTCATCAGATGCAATAGAGTGTTGGCCATGCCTATCGTGAAAAATATTGAAGTACAGTGAACGTTGATGTAGCAAAACTCCCCCCATGTCGTGACAGCCCTTGCCAATGTCACCACAGTTCCTACCCACGTCGCGACAGCCCCCGCCTACGTCTCGATAGTCCTCGCCACAATTCCTACCCACCTCGCGACAGCACCCGCCTACGTCCCGACAGCCCCCATTCACGTTGCAAATGTAGAAACCCTGAAGAAAAGTTTTGGTGCTGCTCCGGCGAGGTCGCCAGTCATGCCAGGGTACTCCCCACCGCGCTCGAAAGGTGGCCCGCTCTTCCTCTCCTCCACAACATGCGTTGGCAGGCTGGATGTCTCCTCAACAAGTTGTTAGTGCGGTAGAAACGTTGCCAAGATCCTCCAATTTCCCTTGCAAACGCTGCCGCCTAAAAATGTAAGGGTTGTCTCCCAAAATGCCACATTGTCGCTCCCCAATCCAACGTCACAGAATCCTAAAACCGCCAACTCTAGCCACGATTTTGACCCACCTCTCTCTCCCAACCGAAGGACCATGTGCTTTGGATAGGATCCCACAGCGTCGCCCAATCTCAAAATTTAGCGCCCACTCCAGCAGTCACGCAATCTTCCCAACCACAACCCTACTCACTACACATTCGCCCAGTTTTCAAAGATGCTTCATGAAATCCGCCCCAACACAACCACTCCCTTTGATGCATTCAAACTCCAATGAATCGCCCTCCAAACCCCTAAAGCTCACAAGAGGATTGCTTACAAAATCACTTTGAAAAAAAACCTGGCCTACAGCCGTCGATGAAAGCAAATCCCGCAAGCTAGAGGATTTGCCATCTTTGATGGCTCTATTGATAACGCACTTGATGTGCTATGAGAGGGGCACATTCAAGTGATCCGGACACCTAAGAATGTAGGTGGAAGTGATGTCCAAGAAGATTGAAGTGGGGTTGATAAGGGAGATAGTTAGTTTGGCAGATGTGAATGGGGACTGGATGAGGTTGGGCAATCGGGTGGGGGAGCCTCGCGGACGGGCCCCAACCTAGTAGGGCGACAACGTGGCGGGATCCGCCACCTTGGCGCGTAGAGACGTGGAGCTCAACAGTGTGGCGAGGCACCACCGTGGTACGACGGGTGCCACGGATAGTAGGTTGTAGCGCGAGGCTTGGAAGACAAGGCATCCACTCCACCACACCTCACACCCAACCCACGCTCGACTGGGATTAATAGTTAGATCCTCATTTTAGGGGGTCCTAAGGTTTTTTTAAGAATTTTTCCGGCAAATTTGGGGCTTGCGACCTCAAAGTACTTGGAGGCCCAAATTGGCTATTGATAGTTCCCCTGTCCAAAAATCAAATAGGGACCAAGTTCCCCCCCCAAATACATGGTGCAACCTCAAATTGAGATCTATTCTTTTCTACATGTGAGACGGGTGACCCCTTTGTCATCTCCTACTTTATGATCTTATGCTAATAGAGTTGAGACCACATGGAGAGGGTGATGTGGCTCAAGAGAGTTTTAGGTGAATTCTTAATCAACTCTTAGGAAACTTGCGTTGTTGTGGAGGAGCATTTGCTTGTATTAGGTATGGACCAAGAATTTTAATCGTTATTTGTACACTTGGATTTTGTTGGTGCAAAAATGAACTTGAAAATCTCTCATGCTTTATCCATATCCCGGCCTTCTTTCACTTTTTCTTTCCTCTTTTGAAAAGACTTCAAGGATAAATCACTTTCAAGAAGACTTTAGACACTAATGAAATGCAAGAGTAATAATGGAAATCAATATAAGTTCCTCTACAATATTGTATTCAAAGTTTTCTAAGTGTCCACCAGGATTTCCCAAGCATCTCTTCCAAAGTAAATTATCTTTTTCATGTAGTCATGGCTACCATTGTAAGACATAAAGTACAAGGTGACATCTAGGGTCACTTTTGGGATAGTTTTGATAGATTAGACAAGGAATCCTTTACAAACTTTTATTGAATAAAAAGTGACACATTTTGAGTTAAAAGTGACATATTTGCTAGCAATGGTTTGAATTTTAGATGTAGCAGCCATTCTTGGCTAAAATAGACATGTCATTGTCATTATCTTTAATCTGCAATGGCTTATTTGTAATTTGAATTTTCATATGGAAGTAACTACAATCAATAAGTAGTAATTCCAAGTTGCCACTATGAACAAGTAGTAATGGGATTTAGGTTGTTGAGTGTATATGGTCTAAGTAAAATGCAAAAGCTCATAGGTATGGTAAATTAGGCTGTTAACCTTGGTCTTGTAAGATTATACTTTGCTTGTTTAATAATAAATAAAATTAGCATTTCTCTTGAGTGAATAGAAAGCTTAGTGAATAGCATTAAGTTATATTGTACACTTAGGATTGATACTTAGAAGTTTTGGTGTAATTGCCCATGTGCCAATCCCAAATATATAATATAAAAACAATGTAAACGTAAATGCAAAAATAAGTTTCATGTGGAATTGTTTTAGGGGATTAAAAGATGATTCCATGCAAGATTTTCTTGGTAATTATATATATTGTAGGTAAACCTCTAGTTTGGCGTTTATTGATTAGAAAAATGCTTGCCAAATTAAGTTGGAAAATATTTAATGAAATTGCCGAAACTAGAGAAACTCTATATTTACAGATTTTATCACATTGGAAGACATCAAAGGGGAGTGGGGCTTGGAAAAGCCTCCTTTCATGATTGTGCATTTATGGAGGCTTTGATTTAGAACCCCAAGGTCTTGGGTTCAAACCCCATGGTTGTCAAATGTGCTAAATACAATAATATGTGATTTCTTGCCGAAAATCAATTTATTTTTATTTTGGATGCTGAATGGCCTTTACTCACTTTAATTAATTATTCGGCATGGAGGTGCCAAACCAAAGGTGCACCTACTGTATACATACATATATATATATATATATATATATATATATATATATATGAATACATAGAAAATCAATCCTCCTTTCTATACATGAAGCAATTATATGCAATTTTGAATATAGAAATAACTAGAAATTACTTTTATGCCAAATAATACTTTTCAAAGTTTTAAAATGTGTAGTTGATATTTATAGTGCCAAATATAGACATTTTAAATACATGATATTAATAATAAAATGATTATGATATTCCATCTACATTGTTTTGTGTCGTGATCATTCAAACCTTCATTCAAAATGTAACTTTAAAAAATATTACAACATAGTTGATCATAAATTATATACAACTAAAAAAGCCAAAGAATGCCTATACTTCATTTTTCTATAAGAATGTATCTCTATATATAACAAAACATATTTTTTTCCGTGACGAAATCCATTGGATGAAATTATTTTCTCGTGAATGAATTCTCAAACCCTAAAATGTTTAATGACAAGGTAGCGACATTTGCACCATCCAATGTCTCTTCGATTCTACAATCACCACGGACGTAGGTGAGCACGCTGGAAGCAGTTGGTTGCAGAGACAACGGTTGTAGGTGCGTGGATCAATAGATTAATTAAAAAGTATCCAAAAAAAAAAACAAGCAAATCCTCATTTATGATACCCTACATGCATTGGCACGCAATTGACCACCCACAAGTGTACGACACTTTTCCAGGTATCAAAGATATCTCAAGGTTACTGTAATCTTATAGGGAACTATTGATATACATATATTTATGTCAATAGTTATTTGTAAACCATATATTCTATTTTAAGACATTTTAAATCTTGTCTATATATGTATGTATTACAAATGTATCAATTAATACAGTAATCATAATTTGATCCATTAATTCTTGTTTGTGCATAATATTTAAATTACTTTTTAAAAATATAGGTTTAGGGTTTTTAAGTTGCATTTTCAAAGATCTTCAATTTTACTTTAAAAATATTTAAAACAAATACATAGTTGATGACTTTAGTTGAAAACCTAATTGACTACATATTTTACTATTCAATTTTGCAAAAAATGTAATCATTTTTATATTCTTATAATCTGGTATATCAAGTTTTTTTAATTTAGGTATTTTAATAGAATATGATTATAATAAAAATAGATTTATTTTAAAAGATTAATACAATCTTTCAAAGCAAATGTTGTATAGATACTGTTGGTGTTAAGATTATAATATACTCGAACATCATACTACAAATTAACAAGTAATGTTTGCCAACTTAATATTTACTATATTATTTAGAAGTTGATTACATGATCATATTCAAATTATTAGTTTGAGTTTTAAAAAACAAGTAATACATTGGTCTATCAAATATTAGGCCTACCAAGTCAAAATCTGATATGTTGATTGATAATCAAAAATAAAATTAGATGAATTCTAAATCGTAACATAATTTTTGTGAAAATTCTTATATTTTAATGCTTAAGTTACAATGTTCTTGCATGTATATCATTTGTATCAGTTAATATGAAAAGGATTCATTGTTTTTCTTTTAATTTAAAAAATAAATTATTATGATTTTTTCATTGAAATATATTTTTAGAGTTTTGATTCAATTTTTTCATGTATAATTTATTTCAGATTTTAAGATTCAAAGTATGGGGGAGATTGACACGACATCTCCCTTTGCGTGTGTACGAGATGCAGTTCATATGTTTGGTGAACACTCTGCTAATACAACACAACGTGTATTTCCTTCAAATAATGCTTCACAACTAGAGGTTTGATTTTTAACATAAATATGTAATTTGGTGAAATTTGTATCATTGAAGAACTTAAATTCTTTGATTAATCAACAATTTAAATCTAGAAAATGTCAAAATCTTAATAGTTTTAATTACAATGATCTGCTACTATCATCTTCTTTTAGAATTCAAATCCTTTAGACATGTACCAATAATTTTATTTTAATATAGATATTTTATAAAATGCTAAAATCACTATTAGCAATGCTTATGAGTAGTCAAAATCATTTTATTTAGATTTGATAACTTTAAAGCCAAAGATTTATTTTAGAAGCACTTTATAGTCAATACGTTGTAAGATTTTAGGTTTTTGGGTTTTATAGGGTTTCTTTAAACTATAAACTACTATGTTACCCTTTTTACTTGTCTTTGTTAATCTTTGTTAATCTTTGTAATTAAATGATTAGTCTCAATAACTTATGCAATAAAAATTCAAATGATATGAAAATCAATCTAGTATTGACACATTTATATCACTATTTCAAAAAGTTGAATTATCAATTATTAAATATTTATTTCAATAAATCTTTTCAAAATTTTATGTTTGTTCTTTATGAATGATCAAACATTGTAATGTTTTATGGATAAATTAGAAAATTAGTTCTTTGAAAGAAGAACTTCATCAATTGCATGAAGAATATGCTGGCGTTAAAAATCAACTTCAAAAGACTGAAATCACTGCAACTAATTCTTTAAGGGAAGTTGTTGAAACCAAAACCCTAGTTGAAGAAGACAACAAAAAAATTATAGAACACATGACTTCAACAATTTCTTTGCTGAAAACTCAAGACTCTCAAAGAATCCAAGAAATGAATTGTTGCAAAGAAGAAATGAAGAATTTTTTTGATGAACTTAGAGATCTCAAAACACAACATGAGAAGACATTGGACATGCTTACAAAATCACAAGATGAAAACGATAAACTTCATGATGATATTGTACATGAAACAAAAGCAATGGCATATAAACATGAACAATACCTTGTGGAACAAGAAAATGTTGCAAAAGAAAAAATGAGAAACCTTCTTGATGAGTTACTTCTTACAAAAGATTTGCTTGCAAAAGCTAATATTGCACGAAAAAACATAGAGAAAGATTTTGAAGAGTTTCATTTACATAGGCTAAAGGATTCTACTAAATTGATTGAAAAGCTTAAGAATGAGTTGCAAGGTGCGGAAGATAAACAAGAAGAAATCATTTTAGGTGTTGAAAAATTGAAGGATGAACTTTTAGCTACAAAAGAATCTCAAAAAAAAGCTCTTCAAGGAGAAATGGATGCAAATTTGACTTTGAAACAAATGAAGCTTGAAGTTGAGGATTCTAAGGTTGCAAAAGAGAAGGTATAGCAAAATATTTTTTGTTTATAGATATTTAAAGCCTCAATTAACTTATATCTACTCATATATTATAACTTTAACTTGATATTGTAGGACCGTGACAATATTATTATAAATCATAAGTTCATGATTATAAAAGCTTGCTATTTTACTTAATTTAAGGTTAGGATGATGGCAATTCAACTTGAAGATATGCATGTTAGACTAAAGAATGCTACACATGAAGAACATACCCTATTAGCATCGTTAGCATCTCTTAGAGCTGAATTAAGTATTTCAAATGATGAAATTCAAAGTTTCAAAAAAGAAGCTGAAGATAGAGCTAGTGACATGGAAGAACAAATTAATCATCTTCAAAATGATTTAAATGAAGCTGTTATTAGAGAGATACAATTAAAAAATTCTTCTTCAAGTTTAAACGAAGCTCTACAACAAGTTAATAAAACTATGTTTCCAATTTTTACTATAAAAACAAAAATCAATAAATTTACAAAATTGGATTTTTAAAGTTTTTTTAACTAGTTGTAAAACTTGATGTATCAAATCTTATTATGATATTTATTTGACATATTCTGCTTAAATTTTATAAATTAGGTATCAATGGAAGCAGTTCAAGCAAAGGCTGCTACAATTCAAGCATCGGAAGAAACTTTAGTAAAGACTCAAGAATTAGAAGAAACATTATTACATAACCAAACCTTAGAATGTGGTCTTCAAGCAGCTATCAAAGAATTAGAAGCTACAAAAGCTTCAGAAGTGTTTGCCCTTACAGAGGTTTCTATTTCATCAAAATAAATACATCTAAACATATAGATAAAATACAAAACCCAAAGAAAAATGATATAGATGTTATCCTTACGCTAATTTATTGAGCTATTCTAGAAATTTTGTTCTTATAATCAAACTTTATAGCATTTATCACTTTTTATCTTAAACATCAATAATATAATCTCCTTATTGTTGTAGGTCAAATTTCTAAAAAAGAAAATAAATAATAATATAGACGTCAATAGAGATGAAGAAGATTTGATAACAATCTCTTATGACGAATATGAGACAATGGCAAAAAAAGTTACAGACTCACAAAATCTAGCCTCAAAACGGATTGCAGCAGCTGTTGCTCAAGTATATCAAAAAAAGAATAGTTTCAATTTGTAAAAATATTACAATATATTATACAATTTCAATTTTTGTATTTTTCCAAAACTAATTTTATCCTTTAAAGTATTATATAACTCAAAAATACATTAAAGATAAATTAATTTAGTTTTTAAAAACCTATTATTGTATATTACAAAAGTAATTTTTTAATTTCTAAGAAGTATGTATTTAAGGTACTTTGTCTTGTTTAGGTTGATGCTTCGAAAGCAAGTGAAGTGGAAGTTTCAAAGAAACTAGATTCACTTAAGAGCTCATTGGAAAGGAGTCAAATGGCAATGAAACAAGCTATTAAAGTGGCTGAAGTAGCAGAAGCTGCTAAAGTTGCAGTTGAAGGGGAATTAAGGAAATGGAGGTTTGAAAATGAACAAAGACGCAAAGCCACTGTTGCAGCAGTCATGGCAGTTGAAGTTTCCAAAAAAAATTGTCTAATTGAAATTGATGATAATTTATTTTCTCAAAATGATACAATTGCAAATGAATCCACCAAACTATCATCTTATGATAGTCCACATGCTTTACAATCCAAGGAATCTTTAGCTCAATTGTTACGACATGGTTTTTCCAAAGATGAAAAATTCAAAAAAAAATTGTTTACGACAAAAATCAGTAGGTATTTTAAACAAAAAAGTAAACTAAACAATTTAATCAATCAGGTTTTTTTGTAGAAGGTGCATAGGTAATTAATAAATGATTGCAGTACATGGTCATGAAATGGTTTGATGGATGAATTTTGGCTCTTTCAAGGAAATGTTTACATTTGTATTTTCAAACAAAAAAACAACTTAGACAAGGATATTTTAATTTTAAAACACCAAGATATGCATTTTTTGTGATATACAATGTTCACAATTGTGATCACATTGAAAACATCTTGTTAGAGTGCTGAAATGAACCAAATTTCTTTAATCCAAAACTTTGACATGGTACTTTTTAAGATTTTAGTACTTCCTAACTTTTGCAGACAAGTTCCAATTAATTGTAGGCAAAATGAATGCAAGGGTCCAAACTTGGATAAGGGTACTCCTTTGTAAATCACTTATGTATACTATTGTCTTAATTGTTTCTAGAATGATCTTCTATTAAGGGCTTCATTCACCTCATTTGAAGCCCTTCAAACATTTCTAAACTTTATCATGTTACGTTTTAACCCCTAAAGGACCAAGTGTCCTATGGTGTCAATTTCCAACAAGCCACTTTGTTAAATGTCCTTTTACCGTAAAAGGACATTACTAAGACCTTAGTGGGAGAACAAATTTTTCCTAAGTGTGACATAATTTATAGGGTTACAAATTTCAAATGGGGAGAGCGAGCACTACGGGCACCTCCAAAAACTTTTGCTAAGACACTCTATTGAATGTGAGATTATTAATACTTGCAAGTAATATTCTTTTCCTTCATATTGTCAAAAACAAATTCTTGTCTTTAGTGAAAAATAGCATATTAACCCAAGTCAAACATTTTCACACATTGTCACACATTGTCGGACATTGTCGGACAAGGTACCAAAAAAACTTCTTCTTTTCCATATAAAACTTAGAGATCTTCATGTTTCTAACTTTTTTTTCCCCACAACAATATGTGGTGTAAATCTTCTTATTGATCATTTGGATTATCAATCTAAAACATATTAATTTCACAAAAAAATAATACCCAAATTGCCAATTTTGAACCTCCACTCCTTGCACAATTCTTTTGAATATGCTACACCCCTCCTCTACCTCTAAAATTTGGTGTATAAGGGACTAACATCATGCTCAACACGATGGGAATGAATTTAGACCTTGTGTAGTGCAAAAAATTTGACACCAAGTGAAGTCAAAGTCTACTGATCCACTATACGCAGGGAAGGAAACACTATAATCTTTCAATCCATGCAGTCAAAGTTTATGAAATTTTATGAATATGTTACTTATGAAGTCATATTTGAGATCCTACAGTCAAAACTAGAAATGAAAGTTTTTGTTTTCTTCTTTATTCATTGCATTAGAATCCAACAATTTTGAAGTGTTTTTGATGTGAAACTATCCCGATACCTTAGGGGTTTAACAAAGTGTATGCTTCTAAGAAGATAAACTATCATACTAACCAATATTTCAAATAAATATTCTAAATGTCAATAGTTATTTGAAGCATAGAACACAAAAGAATATACAAAGTTTTTCTCACAGTACTTTTATGTGATACTATTTCCATTACTATTAGCCATCTAGATGAAACTCTAAGCAAGAAACTCAAGTTTATTTTTTGGTTTACAAAATATTCCTATGTATAATTGGAAGTGAAACCCCAATAGACCCCTAGAGGTAAAATCCATGTAGACCCCTAAACTTCTCATTCTTACACACACATCATCCACAAAAATGTAATGCACCATCAGGAGTTTTAAGCTACAACTTGAATGATCATGCTAAGAATATTCCACAAAACCAACATCACTTCCTTTCCTGCATCTGCTACAGAAATTAATGAAATAAAGGTCTCATACGCTTGAGTTGCCTCGTCCACTGTTTAAAACCAAGGAATCATTGCAAGAAGAAGATGAGTTCACAAACCTGTATCAACAACCATGACAACAATTCTAACCATTTGAGAAAAATAATGGAGCACGTCACATGTACCTGGTGAAAAAGAACCGGTGGCCTACCTGCTACTTTGCTAAAATAGAACCAATAAAATCACACACACGTCAAGATGAGCAGCAGTTCATTCAGTGACTCGAAATGTGATCATATAAAAATAAAGAGTCATCCAGCTCAAGTTTGGCTTTACATTTGCACTCTACATCTACAGATCTAGAGAAACCACTTTTTTGTGTCTATGTTCAAAAATACTCTAGAAATGCTGAGACTGGACAGGAAACGAGGTTTCGATGCTAGTACAATAATCAAATGAAGGCTAGCTCAACTAACAAAAATCAGATGCAATCAAATGCAAAAAGCAAACTAGATCATGCAAGATGAGCAGCAGTTCAACAAGGTGACTCATCCAGATCAAGCTTGCCTTCACATTGCACTCTACATCTACAGATCTACAGAAACTGGGCTCTGTCTATAGTACACTTGCCAATCTCTCCCCTGACTCAAAAGTTGCGACAACACTTTTTTGTGTCAACGTCCAAAAATACTTATATGAATGCTGATTTTTTTTGGTATTTCACTGGACAGGAAACAAGGTTCAATACTGGCACACAAATTTCGGAAGGGATACCGGGACTAACAACAAGCACAAGAATTATCATGCCTGGAAGATGCAGTTGGAGATGGAGGAGGGGGGTGGTGGTTGTGCTTCATCTGGCCCCTCAACCAGATGTCGTACAGCAGCCGCTTGCGCCCCCACTTCCACCACACGGGGCCGCCCAGGGTGTTAATGTGGCGCCGCTTCGGGGGACTCTTCCGTTCGCCACCCTTGGACCACAGGTCCAGGAGAGCCCCCAGCTTTAAAAAAGTCGCGTCCTGCAGCTGCGACCAGTATTGCTTCTGGACCATGAACACCTCCAGCATGGCCGTTGCCCCGGCGGGACTTGGCTGCAGATCGTCTGGGAGTGCACCAGGGTTCGTTCCTTGCAGCACCTGTGGAAAAAAGTACCCTTGTCAGCCATAGGAGAGGACAAAATACCATACATCCTACTGGTGAGAACGGTGTCCATAAAAACAGAAATACAACTTTGGGTGAGAAACCTAAATCTATTTTTTAAAATTTTAAAAATGATTTACTATGACTTTCCTATGTGTTGAATCCTTGGAGAACCATAGATTTGTTAGTAGAGTACTCCATTCTTGTACACACATCATCCACCAGTCACCTACCACCATTTTGGTACCGCTCCATTCCATAATCAAATATAAGGTAACTGGATTAGGAACCAAGGAGTGCATTAAAAAGAGACGGCCACGGGAAGAGTATGTTCTACTCTACCTCCTAGGAAGATCCTTTTTCTCTCACTAATCACAAACTAGCTCTGTAATAAGACGGTCCAGGTTTGTATGTGTAGTATAGATCGAGATCAAGATCCAACACCGAGCACTCACACTTCAGATCTGCCCCTGTTACAACATTTGCAATCAACATTTGAAACAAGTTGCAAGACAGAATTGAAGTTACCTTCATGACAGCGGCTGCGGATGCAGAGATGGACCGCAAATTGTAGCCTCCTTCCAAGACAACAAGGAGCCGGCCATCGGAGAGGGTGCTCAACAGAGACGTCATGTGCGCGTAGCCATCGGGTGTGACATCACAGCCTCCCAGAGGGTCGCCCCTTGCAGCATCAAAGCCGGCTGAGATGATGGTTATATCTGGTTCGAACTGGCGTGCGATAGGCATCACTATGTGCTCGAAGGCTGCGAGGTAATCACTGTCCCCAATGCCATCACAGCCCCATGGTATATTCACACAAAAGCCTTCCCCGGGACCGCTTCCAACTTGGTTAGCCCAGCCTGTTCCAGGATAGAATGCACCATTTTCGTGCCTGTCATGCAACAAGTTGTCATTATGAGTATAGATAAAAAGAGTTATTTGTGAAGTCACTCAAAGTTTCAATAAGATGCACCCTCTAAAATCACCTGTAAAGGAGAGAAAGGCGGCTGATATTCGTCAGGGTTAATCTCACGAAGACTCTTTCTTCACCTTCAAACTACATTCACTTGAGTTTGGTGACCACAAAGCTCTTCCACACTTAATTGAAAGAAGAGACCACCAAAGCAATAATCTAATAAATATTTAGAGTGAACAAACAGTAGTAAGAATCTAATAACTATTTGGAGTGAACACAAACAACTAGTCCTACTTAAGGTTGTGTTTAGAGACCACCAGGCTCTTCCATTGACTCAATTGAAGGATAAGACCACAATGTTCTTCTACCGATCTAATACAGTGGGGTTCTCTCATTGACGTAAAGCTTCTTACCGATGCAGAGACACATAAAGTACGGTAGGATCCTCTTCGAAGATCTGCTGCGTTCCATTGCCGTGATGAACATCCCAATCCACAATGAGCACCTTCTTCGCTCCAGCAAGCTGAGCAGCCCGGGCCGCCACACACGCATTGTTATGCAGACAGAACCCCATGACCTTCTCCTCCTCCGCATGGTGCCCAGGCGGTCTCACAACCGCAAACCCATTGTGTGCCTTCCCTACCATGATGGCAGAGGCGAGATCCGCACAGATCCCAGCTGCGAGCCTCGCCGCCAGAGCCGAGTGCTTGTTGGCGTAGGTATCCGAAGTGAAGTAACTCAAGCCATTCTCATTCTCCTCGGTTGCTTGCACTTCGCTCAAGTGGTTTGCAGAGTGGACCAGCTCCAGCTCGGCGGGGGTGGCTTCTCTGGAGGGGATGGAGAAGCAGCCTCCAGAGAGTAGCCCGGCAGCTTGCAGGCCGCCCATGATAGCTCTCAGTCTGTTTGGCCGCTCAGGGTGCGACTTTCCAGTTTCCTCGTGAAGTAACATCCTCTCGTCAAATCCAATAGCTGTCTTCCTCTTCTCCCCCGACATGAAAGTGCCTGCATAGTGACGAAGAGTAGCAAATGGATCAGACATCTGAGCATGACAGAATCTGATGAAGACTGAAACAGAAGTTGTAACAGATAACCTTGGGAGTTCTACCAAGTGTGAGCCACATTGTTAGGAGCAATCTACGTGATTTGAGAACCTCGGGTCACTCCAATTGAGGACTCCACATTATGAGTAGTGCAATAACCCACACCAATATGTTAGAACATGTCCTTGTAAGCCATGCACCACGATGCAGATACGAAACACGGATCACTACTCAAATTAGAAACACGCGTTATCTGAGATTATGAGTATGTTTAGCGTGGACTATCCTAACTGAGATCGATAACCCCCACTAGGTAGAACTGAAACTCAGACTAATCAGGAAATCAAATACCACTCTCCACAAAGTACCTGAAAACACAAGGTTCTTCGACAGCCTCTCCACAGAGCTTGTCTCTTCCTTCACCGTACTCTCCAGGAGGTGTGCACCTGAACCCTCAAACAAGACGCCTCATCAAAAAAATGATTCTACTAGTTGTCTACAAAACAATGACTCTACTAGCATGTCATACCTGCTGGTTCAGATGGGACTGACATGAACCCTCGCTCCAGAATGCCGGAGATACGGTGCTCATTGCACTTCCAACATAAGATCTCTTTGTCCGGGTTGAACACAGTGCAGTTGGTGCAGTTCCACCGCACATGGGGTTCCCAGTCCCCATCTTCTTCCGAGTCCTCATCGTCTCCTTCATCATCATCTCCAGCGCCATCGATCCCATGCAACGCCAGGAACGCGGCCAGTGGGTGCACATCCTCCTTGCCTTCTCCTCCGTCGTACTCCAGCTCGCCCTCCACAGGGCTGTTCGCATCCATCTCTGTGCCTGAAAAATCATGTGTCAGGATAATCACATCTCATTTATCTCATATTCTACCATCTCCTATCCACCATCGTATATATCCAATATTCAACCATCTTATATATCCAATATTCAACCATCTTATATATCCAATATTCAACCATCCTATATATCCACTATTCAACCATCTTATATATCTACTATTCAACCACGTATGTCTCAGATGCAACCATCATATATGTCTCACGTTCAACCATCATATATGTCTCACGTTCAACCATCATATATGCCTCATATTCAACCATGTAGGCCGCGTATTCAACCATCTTATATATCTCTTATTGAACCATCTCAACTCTAAACCATTGCTTAACTGGATGTGACATCCAAGAAAACTATGACAGAGGCATCCAGGTTCTAACCAACCAACCTGGGTTCAAAACCAACCTTACTCGGTAACCAATCCATAGAAAATAACAGTCCACCATCACAACAACAAATGCATCGTAAATCACATGCTCACATGTCCTTCAGGGTAAGATTTACAAAGTCCAATGAAGACAGACTCCATGCTTCAGAAAGAACCGAGGTTCAAACCATATTTATAATCTTTTTGGATTTCATAAACAATGGCCTAAGATATTTGATGTCTCTGCTAAACGCGAGAAGATTCTATCCCTATTTGAACATCTCACCACAATAATAAACACAGCTAGTGTATATCTCCTGAATCTGATAGTCAATGGCCTAAAACATATTAAATTTCTGATCAACCCGAGAACATACTCTGCCCACATCACCATAAAACCCTAACCCTAGATACCGTAGAAACAGAACCTGGCCTAACCTGGACAGATCCGAGCATGCAAAACGGAGGGAACAACATGAGCCGTGACAAATTAACACAACACAAGAGAGGAGAGATGCATGTTTCACAAACCCTAAAAACACAGGAGCAAAAATTGGCGTGAGGAAGCGACGGATTGACAATCCAAGCGCGACCCACCTGCAGCAATGACGTGGATATGGTGGCTGCGTCGCGCGTCGCAGCTGATTTGTGCGAACGGTGTCGGAGACGACGCCACCTCTCTCGTTGTGTCGTGCTTTCGGGTTCCGGCGCTTTCCCTCCTCGCGAGCCGCGCCAACTTCCCGTTCGGGGCGCGGTCTTGGGGGTTGCGTTGGTCGGCCCTGCGACCGTGGTGTCGGGTTCGCGGCCGATTTACTACACTAAACACTGAATATAGTGTAGAGGGATTATTGATGTAGATCACTCACACTAATTTCCATCAAAGCATGTGCATGTCAAGTTCTGATTGGGTATTTGTTCTCAAGCAATTGCATGTCAGTCAACAATTGCATGTAAATTTTCAATTAGTGTAGGAAATTTCAAATAGTCTAGTCTACACTATATTCACGGAACGGTGTAGTACACTCATCCCTCCCATAAGTTGTACCTCTACTAAGTTACAAGGTAAGCCATCTAAAACCGACAAGTTAAAGAATGTGCATATATGGAGAGAGGAGATAATTATACTATTGTTTTTTCAGTGATAGCCAATAGAATTACAATTCCAACACAAGTGATTTCATATTTTTCCGATGAAAATTGAATTAGTTATGAATTTTGAAACTGTGCAGCCATGTTTAGTGGGTGGCCAGTAGTAGGTACCCCCCATAACCAACGACCAAAAGTAAGGATCTTGACTAATAGCAAACCTCCATTTGGAGATGAGTTGGTGGTAATGGGATGGAAGAGGATTGAATATACCCCAATTTTATAGGCATTGGCTATGGGTTTTGGTTGGTTATGGCGGGGCTTACATTAATGCCACTAACTTATAACTTTAGCTAACTATAACCTCAGCTAAGTTCTAACTAGTGTTGCCATGTGACTAGTGTTGACTTGTCTGAGAGTTAAAGCACAAAATCGGTAAATAATGTTGGTGTTTTACACTTTTTAGACCAATTAGTTACTATATCACTCTATCACTCAACAGTGCTACTATTCATTCACATGTCACTATTCAATTACAATAGTGTGACATTCCTCACATGTGTTGCCATCTTCCTTTCAAGACTGTTTTGAATGGTTTTAAAACACTTTTTGAGCTTTTCAACCATCCAACTTGCCTATGAACAGGCTACAAGAGGGCCAACTCAAGTCGGCATGGTCATATGACATTTTCACATGCCATTTGACATGGCGCTTGATGCTAGGCCAATTTTAGGAAATGACAGTAGGTGGATGGAGATGAAATTGTGATGAAGTTACCAAGTCTTCTACTAAAGCCACCACTAACTTTTGACCTCTACTAAGTTTTGACCACCTCCATCGACCAACGCTAGATCTGGCTATAACTTATAGGAGGGATGAGTATATGTTTAGAATATACTTATTGTGATTGGCAAAATGGATGAAAAACATCCGTATAGATGGAAGTAGATGCAATGAAACATAGAGTCCAAACTCTTCAGATGTTACCTCTTCAAGGGTTATCATCTTATATCCTACACATTGGTTGGGTTTGTACATGATTCATTTGAAATGGAGGGTGTCCAAAAAATTTGGAAAATATAAAATATATGTCTATGGTGATACCCATGTAATGTCAATGTCATACCCTTATGATATCTAGACAATACTTATGTAATACCTAGGTGAAACCCATTGTGTCCAAACCACTATGTTAAAATAAAAAAATTGGTTTGTAGGAGGGGGTGTCCGAACCAGACCGATGCTTTCGGTATATGTTATGGAGATTACGCTCCCTAAAAATTTATAGTATTAAGTGTTATATGTTAAGTGTTGTGAGATGTCTCGCTCCCTACTTCAATAATTTACTTCTATAAGTGTTAATGTTGGAAAATTGGAGAAATTATGGGGCAATAAATAGGAGTAAGGGCAGTAAAATTGGCAGGATAAAACATTATTTAGGGTTTATGGTGACTATTTTTAATGGAAATTGGCGTGGTGGATGAAAATGTTGGATGAAAATTGACATGACAGATTAAAATATAAGTGTTACTAATTATTGAGATCAAGTTTCAAAAGTGTGTGGATCACCTACACTAATTGACATCAAACACATGCATGTCAAGCTCCGATTGGATATTCGTTTTGCTAGTCGACAATTGCATGTAGATTTCCAATTAGTGTAGAAACTCAAACTACTATGGTCTATACTATATGCATTGGAATATTAGAGTTCATGTCAGTGTGTAATAATAAAAATTGACAAATAAAGAGTAGTGATAGAATGAACATAGGAGGTTCCTAGTATGTTATAATATCACAATTTCCATCGTCAAATCAATACAATGAATATGAAACATTCTTCTGGTATTTTATGATGAATCCCTATGGTTATGCTTGGAAAATCTGTTTTTCTGTGGTTTGCCGCACCTGGTGCTAATGTAAGGTTCATTGTAATGTTTTGGAATGGAATAAACTCCCTCTTGCTTCATCAACAAAAAAAGGAAAAAAAGGAAAAAATAATTGTGTCATTTACACTAGGAAAAAAAGAATTCGAATCTATTATTTTTACGGTATATCCTTTGGTGACAAAAATTTGGCATTTACACCGCATGAAAAGGGCTTAAAAGACCATGGCACAGATGTTCATCAGTCACACAATAAAATATCTCCAGGTGAAAACTAGATGGGCTCTTTTAAAGCAAACCGTCTCATCATCAATCCACAAACTCTTCATCTTCACACCAAAGGATAGGACAAGTTGGCACACCCACAGCCCTTCAACTTCGCTTTTTAGTGTCATGTCCCACACTATTTACTGTATATTTTTCGTTACACCGTTCACTGTACACAGAGTGAAATATAGAGTGGAATATAGAGTGGACTAGACTATTTTAAAATTCTTGCACTAATTCCGGTAAATCACGAAGGTCCATCTCAATTCTCAATCCACATCAAATCATGTATCTCATAAAATAGTGTGGAATTTTTCAAAATTGTTGACACAATAGTAATGTGGAGTGATCGAGAAGTGGCATTTAGTGGCGGGAGGTGGAAGTGAGCAGCGGGGAGTGGAAGTGAGCGGCGGGGAGTGGAAGATATCTAGGAGTGAGCGGCAGTGAGGTGCCACTAAGTGGCATGACAAATGTTGTCCACATTAATTCTATTTGATGTGATCTACATCATTTTCCACCCACATCACTAATGCATCCATACTATATATAGTGAATAATGTACTATAACAGTATAACAAGTTTGCTAGAAATTAATTTCACAAATGAAATGGAAAATTATTTGGTTAAAAAAACAAAGATAGAGTATGATATTTTTTGGTATGTTTTGTTGTCGCTAACCCATTTGAGGTCATTTCGGAGATTTCTTTTGCTACAACAATTTTCTTGAAAGAAGTCACCTTTTTTTGGGATGAACCTTAGTTTCTTTTTCATCAAAATTAAATAAATTGTTCTTTGAGGACAACCCTTCTATGGTGCTATGTAAGCACATATTGTTATCTTGGGCTATAGAGACCAAATTCAAGATAAACCAACACTTTATTCATGCTAGTTATATAACATGAAATTTAGTGTTTTTAGAACAAAAAATTACTTATTGTTACTATGATAATTTATCAATCATTTCAATAATAACTACATTGCGATAGTAATATGAGTATCGACACATTTCTTTGAAGCTTCCACCTATTTTCTATGGATAAGACTTCCCAAATTCAATATTGAGTTGTGTTGTCTCTATTGCATTTAAACCAACTATTAGATTTGGTTGTCTAAATTTTTCTCATAACAGAAACCTCTAAAAACACACAATAGAAACAATGTATCCAGATATTACTATCACAATATAATATAGATGATTATGAAGTGTGGAATTGAAGATCCCTTAACTTATAACCACATCGTTAGCCATGTAACACATGATACGGTCTTACAAGCTCTTGGCACTTAGTGAGTCATGTTAGGCTACTAAATTAACGTACGGTAGGAAGTGCACCAGCCAGTAAATAATTTGAGTCCAAGGCATGGTTATTTGAGGGAAGGGATGGTATGGTGGAGAAAAGGAAATGGCAATTAAAAATTATTGTCTTAATGAATAATATTTATTCAAGTTGGAATTCTCAAAAGACCAAGTTTCTTGTTCAAGGCTTTGAGATGCCCAAAGAACTCAACCTCTGTAGAAATCCCCTTCAAGAAAGTGTTGTCATTTTTTCATCCATGTGCAGAGTTCTCCACTATAGTAGTGGACTCTAGTGTAAACTTCTATCGGACAAGTCTAAGAGTTGTACTCTCAACCAATCATATTCTAGAATCCCCCTTGAATTCTTGACCGGTGGCCTTTTCCACCATAGTGTAAAGCGGGCCTAAGCATGGAGGACATGGTATGTTTGACGGAGCTCCCTTGAGGTGTGGAGGTAGTCCCATGTCCATATTTCAAGGGTACATTCTCTATTCCCATTGGTCTCAAATAATGAGGTACAATAGTGAATACAATTTTTTTTATGAGACGGTAGGGAGCCATAAGCCATGTTCCCTCTTTTGTCCACATTTTACAATTATCTCTTACAACAATCAATAATTTTGCTATTTTTCTTAGATTTTGGCGTTTGTCTCACTTCTAAAATTACGGTAAGTTTAACTTTCACAAATCAAATACCCTATTCTCGGTCAGATGGAATATATCATCACATACCCCTAAGGAGTGCTTAGTTTCATACATAATCACTTCAAAATGGAGAATACCCAATTCTTTTGAAAGGTATACCCATGTAATACCTACGTGATACCCATATAATACATAGGTGATACCCAGTGTGTCCAAACCACTAGGATGTGGAAAAATAATTTAGCTTGGAAGATAGTGTCCGAAATTGACCACTTCATAAGGTACTTCAAAAGCAACAATGAATAGAGTTTTCCTGAAAGTGCTTCCCGAATGGGCGAGTCAGGAGGAATATGGTGCCAGAGAGTATGAGATGTATAAACAGAAAATAAAAGAACATGAGGAAATTTCATATTGCCTTTTTCTGCACCAATGGAAATGCTTTGCAATCAATGTTCTTGGGCCCTACCCCATGCAAGCTAAAGCTCCCCCATAGTACCCTAAGTTCTCACAAGGTTGACCAATAGTTCCCCCAAACCTTTCCCAAGGCAAGACACCATGTGCATGTGGTCCCGGTTACTAACATAAGACCTTAAGATTTGGGGTTACCTATCCAGTGTATTTTGGTGACTTTCAGGAAAACTCAAATATCTACAGTACATAGTATTATTGGTCAGAAGATCAGTGTAGAGCAATGGAAAGACACTACAGTACTCCGTGTACACAATCTGGGCACTCACACGGCCATCATGACGATGATATCAAAATTGAATTGACTCCGGTACAGACAAACGGGAATGAGAGCAGCGGAATATGCCTCGGACCTCGGACCGCCACACGCTCCGCGACCAGCCTACAACTCTTGGCAGCTCACAAACCACCGATTTCTCGTTGGCCAAATCCAAACGAATGGTGGATGGTGGAGCCAGGATCTGTGTGTGTGCTGCTTGTGGCTAAGAGTGGGCCTTCTCCAAAAGAAACCGCTTCTGTTCCGTCCCGCTGATTGGTGCGGAACGTCTCACTCCAAACCTCATCCACCCAGATGAATCTTCACTCTCATGTAAAACCATTTATACCTGTGATGTGCTCGGAATGTTCATCGTTCCAGTCGTGGAATTGAATAACAATGAAAATGAGTGTCAACATGAGAGGGGTGTTGCATATCTTAGAATCAATACATCATACATTTTCTCTGATAGTACATCGATATCTGGTTTCTTTATCAGGAAATACTTCATGCTTCGTTATTCCAGTCGCTAATGTTGTGTTTGTCCACTAAAATAGAGCTAGCAACAAATTTTCGTATGAGGAAATTGGTTAGAGGAGGCCTGTTATATGGGAAAGACAGGTCGCAGGAGCAACACGTCCTTTTCCAATATCCTGCCTCCTCTAACCAGTCACCTAACACAAGCAGTTGAGGATTGTTGGATTTAGCTCTAACGGCATAGATCAACAACTGAAAAATAACCTAGACATGTGCTTGACGGTAGCCCGCCAAATTGGTGCGGATATCATGGCAAGATGGCATTCTTGCCCCACTCACAACATGCCCCAATTGACTAGTTTTGGGGCTGCTGACTCGCAAACGGGGAATCTCCCATCGTTCTTGTAAGAACTCCATATTGTACCGTCCTCATGACCGCAATCCTATTGCAAACTGGGCCCACGTCAATCGGCGTCTGCTATTTGCTTCCCCGTTTCCCCGAGTTGTCCAATTCCCCTGCATTCAGTCTATACCATCCCCACTTTTTTCTCATTTTCTTTGCCCTGGCTTGGGTAATTCCCTGCTAGCTAGGGGTGGAGATGCTTTAAGGGAGTTGGTTACTACTACATTAAAATTTGGCATTAAGAGTAAAAAGTTATTGCATTTACAAGTCATTTACTGGGCACTACACTAAAAGTGATATTTAGTGTAGTAACGGGTCCCTCTCAGTTAACCGCGTAATGACACGTATGCAAAGATTGAAACCTCGATAGGGTAGAGTGCGGATATAATATCCTTGAGTTCATCTCATCTTCTTTTATGCTTTGCAGAGATGATAACGTGGAGTTCACAGGGCAAACTCGTGGGATGTTTTTCATCTCTGTTTCATCCAACGGGTGGGCGTGATGCAGGACAACAACCACTGACGCTCGTTCTTAACTCGAGGGCGATCGGACGGCCGGACGACGACCGTGATCCTAATCGGAGGGCGAAATCCGCACATCAGCCAATCCCGCAACTCCGCTCGCCTCGCTCACAATCGCCTTCTCTGCGTCGTCTCTCGCTCGTCTGCACTTCCGCTCGTCGCGTGGCCCGTCTGTTGCTGCAAATCCTTTCCACGATCGTGGCCTCCACTCTCCGCCATCTCCACCTCCACCTCACCGGCTAGGACATGCTACATTGAGGCGGACAGGGCTGCAGCGATGGCGACGATGAGGGCCGGCGTGGTGGCACCCGCGTGCGCTGAGGGCGGGGTGGTGATGCGCAAGCTGAGGGTTGGGAGGTCGAGTTCCTTGGGGTCGACGCGGGGGCTTGGGAGCAGCGCGGTGGTGCGCCTGGTGAAGGATGCCAGGGGGAAGGCGCCGCGCGCGGATATGTCCGGGCCCGAGAGGACTCCAGTTATGCCGCCTAGTCACAAGATCAAGGCTGCGAGCGTCTCCGCGTTCCAGGAGTTTCAGAACGCGCGCGCCAATCGTGAGTTTCTTGCAATGCCTTTGCCTCTGGTTTCGAACTGGATATGGTGCTTAGGTTTCGAAATTGTTAGAATCGGTGCGTCAGGATTGCTGCATTAGGATTTGGACGACGGCATTTTGATTGATAGCGCGGCGGTAGTGGGAGCTGAGTGAGATAAAGATGAACTTAGACGTAGGAGCTCGACGCCTTATCCTTTTAGGAAAATTGTGGAGGTTTGTGTATGTGCGGTGTTGGGACATGGACCTAGGAGTTCTTGTGATTTTTGAATTGTTGCCATTACAAATTGGAAAATCTGGCGGTCGACGCCATTTTGTGTGACAACCTGGGATACTGGAAGTGAAGAGTTGAGTTTAGGATAGATTTGAGTTTAATCACAAGAGCTCGACGTTTTATCTCTTCAGGAAGTAGTGGAGATGTGGTGTTGTGGCTTGGACTCGGGAGTTTTCCTTTGCTGCGTGGAGGAGATCTTAATAGAGAGTGATTTGTTCAGCAGTTTCGATTCTCATCTCCACATTGGATATTGTCGGGGCTGGTGGAGTAGTGTCTAGGAACTCTCTGATAAACGAAGGCATTCTTAGTGATAGTATGGAATACTTGGTGCGGAGATTGATAGAGTTTCAGAGAAGCTCAGGAGCTGTATGCCTGATTTTTTTATTATAGTAGTGGAGGCTCGTGTGAGTGGGGTTGTTTCTTAGACTCAGGTGTTCGATAAGAAACTCAGAGAGGATTTTGAAGAGGGTGTTCCTGATCGACTGAGACTCTTGCTCGTGCGCAGGTTATACGAAAGTGAAGAGCAGTATCATGGTCATGGGATTAAGTATTCACACTACGCCTGTGGAGATGCGGGAGAAGCTTGCGGTGCCCGAGGCGGAGTGGCCTCGTGCGATTGACGAACTCACGAGCCAGAACCATATTGAGGAGGCTGGCGTCCTTAGTACGTGTAATCGGTTCGAGATTTACGTCGTGGCTGTCTCGTGGAACAGGGGTGTCAAGGAGGTTACCGAATGGATGTCGAAGGTGATCATTTTTCCCATCCGGAGTTCAGCGGCATATGTTGTAGATTTCGTTGCAATCTTGATGCCTGGCTGTGATCATTTGGATGGAAACTGACGAAAGAATGGGAATATGAACGTGTGGGTGTGACTCAATTGACTGATCTCTGAGAGTTATTTGAGGTTTTTGCAGACCAGCGGTATCTCGGTAGAGGATTTGATGGAACACTTATTTATCCTTCGGGACCAAGATGCGACTCAGCATTTGTTCAGAGTTGCGTCGGGCCTGGACTCTTTAGTTCTTGGAGAAGGCCAGATTCTTGCGCAGGTGAGAGGGGAAACGATTCTTGGCAATCTTAGACCTGTGCGTTGTGTTGGTTGTGATTCGTTGGTTACCACTTGATTGTCGAGTTCAGCTCAATCTGCACATATATTGCCATTTAGTTTAGAACAGCTTATGTCTAATTGGTTAGTGAGGCACATGTGGTGAAGAGCGTCATTCGAAGTCAGGGTGGCGTGGTCAGGATTTGAGCAAATCTTACTTGTGAACTAATTTTTTTTTTCCTTCTGATATGCAGGTGAAGCAAGTATTGAAGGTCGGACAAGAGTGTTCTGGTTTTGGTCGTAACTTAACAGGTTTATATAAGCAAGCCATTACTGCTGGAAAGCGAGTGAGAACAGAGACGAATATTTCTGCCGGAGCTGTCTCTGTCAGCTCAGCTGCGGTTGAGTTGGCTGTCATGAAGCTTCCACCAGGGGGCGTTTCACGAGTGAATGTGTTAATTGTGGGTGCCGGAAAAATGTCGAAGTTGCTGGTGAAACATTTGATCTCCAAAGGATGTACGCGTATGATTATCGTCAACAGGTCAGAGCAAAAAGTTCTGGATCTGCAAGTGGAGTTTCCTGATGCTACAATTGTGTACGAGCCTCTCACTGAAATGCTGCGGTGTACTGGAGAAGCTGATCTTGTCTTCACAAGTACTTCGTCAGAGGTTCCTCTCTTCATGAAGGAGAACGTGGAAAATCTGTCACCTCCTTCCCAGGTATTCGCATTGGCACGACACTCTTCTAGAGCTTCTTTTGGTTTTTTGCCAACTTGGCGAATTGGTGCGAATTTTGAATCGGTTAGATTAACACATGTAGCCGGTGGTAGTTTCAAATCTATTATTAAGTTTTCCTCCGTCAACAAGGTCGATTACTGTTTGCACAACCCTTAGCAGATTGCTTCATGAAGAGATTCTCAGAATATTGTTTCACCTGGCCTGACCTAACAGCTTCTGTCATGTACAGGCTAGCGGTGGCGTGAGGCACTTCATTGATATTTCAGTACCGAGGAACGTCGCAGCTTGTCTCTCCGACTTGGCCAACACGCGTGTGTACAATGTGGACGACTTGAAGGAAGTGGTGGCCGCGAACAAGGAGGATAGGAGAAGGAAAGCCGCCGATGCCCAAGTAATCATCGACGACGAAATTCAGAACTTCGAGGCATGGAGGGACTCTTTAGAAACGGTGCCAACAATCAAGAAGCTGCGGTCTTATGCTGAGCGTGTCCGACAAGTAGAGCTGGAGAAGTGCTTGAGCAAGATGCCAGATGACTTAACGGCAAAACAGAAGCGGTCTATCGAGGATCTAAGTAGGGGTATCGTGAACAAGTTGCTACACGGCCCCATGCAGCACTTGAGATCGGACGGAACAGACTCGAAGACGGTGGGCGAGACGATCGAGAACATGCACGCACTCGAAAGGATGTTCGATCTTGGATCCGAAGTTCTGGTTGTGGAGACAAAAGCGAAGGCGAAGAAATAAACGCCCTGTAGCTGCATTCACAGTTTTGTACACTAGGAAAAAAAATTCCAATACTGAGAAGCTGTAACCACAATCAGGTATTTGTCGACCTTGTCTTCATGTGCGTCCAGGATGTTGAGTGCATTTCCACGCAAATCGATCCCGTTCTGAGACCCCTTCTAGACTCTCGCTTCCTGGGTTAAGATACAGCATGCCATGTGTTCATATTGTAGAAGAGCTCAGGGTTAGGTTGTCCACTTCTGTGTCCAAGGTACAACTCGACCATTGTAATCAATAAACAGCCGCATTGTCGGGTTTTCCTCCAGGATTGTAGACTGAAGTCTGAATCACTTGTCATTGTGGTATTGATAAGAGTGTGAGCCGAGGTGTATGCCATGTGGATCGCATTTTGAAACCTAATCCTCGCGACACTTCCGTTGCAAATTAAGGAGATCTGGTACAAGTTCTGATACGAGGGGGCGAACTTACCGTCCTGTATCTGATGTAGAGTACCAGGGCGGCAGGCGGGTCGCATTTATACCAGGGCTATAAATAGGGGTGCAAAGCGCTTTATTGATGGCGAGGTGCAGTGGATGCCATGCGAATTCCCAGATGACCAGCCTGGAGTTGTCTTCGGAATCTGCCAGGGACGTCATCCGTTGCTCACCGAGGCAGAACTGTTGCCATGGTGAAACGCTGGGATGGTGGGATCCCCTCCTCCCTCCCGCCTTGGCGGTTTGTAAATCCTCTAAATATACGCTCTCTGGGGCAATAGAAGTTACTGCATTGCGATGTGGACTCTGGAGTATTCAAATTGCACCAAAGGGGGGATTTGCTTCCTCGAAGGCTGTGTTGGATGTTGATTCGGTCTTGAATGCAGAATTCCAATTTTCTGTCATGGTAATCTTATTTTCACATTGGGGGCAGTTGTGGCTGATCACCTAACTTACTGTCAATGGTTTATCTTCTCTATCGGTGACCAGGTTCAGGGTGAGTTGTTTCACGTTCTGAATACGACATTCTGGTAGTCTCATTTTCATAATGGGGGCCGATGACATGCACATTACCCGATAGTGGTTAAACCCTGTAGGGTTTAAGAAGCGTCAGGGTCTCATGAGTCATCCCCCATTGTCGGTGCCTGAGCAGTGAACACCACATGATATTGATCTAAATAGGGAAGGATTCAATTTTACAGGGACGAGTGTCCTCCGCTTCTGCTGCTGTGCATGCTAATTTCCAGAGGCGTGCATAGCACCTTGCATGCCCAATAATTGCTCATTTCCTTGTTTCCCTCCAGTGGTCCCCTTTGATGTGATAGAAACGCCTGTATTTGATGCTTGCCTTCTTCACAGTCTGACTCCTTCAGTGCCCCTTCAAACTTCGTCCTTTGTGATGTGAGAGGAAGGTTTGAGTTTGGTGGTCAGAGTTGAGCTCTGCAGGCACATCCACCTGCAGTTCGCGTTTTGAGGGTATTCGAGGTCATTCAGGCGTGTTTTGAGTTGGAACGAAAGTCGTTGCGTTGGAGCTGATTTTGCATGTGGATTTTGCATGAGTATCACGACTAGTTTCAGCCTGAATGGTTGAAATCAGTAATGCGGGTTGGTTTTGCATCAAGGTTGTGGAAGCAGCACATGCGATGAAATGGGTTTGTGGTTTTTACTTGATAGGAGCTATGGACGGCGAAGATGGCAACTCGGACAGAATGTTCGAGGAAGCGCAATGAAGGGGCTTGCGGGATGAAACCAGGTTTTAGTCACAATGGGCGGACCACAACCTGCACAGACACAGACGCAGTTTAACAGGAAAGGCGCGCGGAGGCTTGGAAGAGCGATTAAGCCCGGGCAAGGCGAGCAAGTCACGCCGTTCAAACCTGCCAGCCTTCATCGCAATCATGGCAACGATCCAGTCGTCGAGAAGCACATCGTGCAGCACCCAAAACCTCGCCGCTTCTCGAGCTCATTCCTGCAACCGGAACAGTTCCTCGCCGAGCTGAGAGTCAATCATGGCGCAGGTCTAGGGTTTCAAGTCGACGCGAAGCCGTCGAAGGAGATCCAGCAAGCTCAGGAGATAGTGGAAGAACCGAAACCTGAGGCGATGCAACAGATTCCGAAAGGATTAGAGTTCGAGAAGAAGGATTTGGAGGCCGAAAAGAAGGATTTGGAGGCCGAGACGAAGGATTTGGAGTTGTTTTACGAGTCTGCAAATGATGTGCCAAAGTTGGAGCTCAGTTACGAGGGGAAACCTGCGCCCGCGCCCGCCCACTTGCGCACCAAAACCGCAGCGGCGCCATCGCCATCGCCATCGCCAACGCTGATAATACCAATCAATTCCGGCATCGTCTGCGAATCTACTTCCCCGGGTTCTGCTAAAAATAACGAGGAAACAAGCGACTCGTGCGCTCCAGTGGCCTCGCCACGGCGGCTCCAGAAGTCGTCGTCCCAGGGAAGCGACCGAGTATGGAGCCCGTCCTTGCACAAAATGCGGGAGAAGCTGGTGAGAAACCTATCCGGGAGAAAAGAGAAGGAGAGTGAAGGTCAGAAATCCACAGGCTTGGAGAGCAATGGAGGTAAGCAAACGGGGCGGCTGCGGCGGATGCTGGATTCGATGAAGCTCAGGAAGAAGACGCAAGGGGAAGAGGTCAGCGAGAGCACAGAAGTCTTCGAGGAGGAATGTTGCAGTCCGAGATCGTCTACGTCGAGTGTGAGCACGACGTACTCCGAAGTGAGTTCTAAATCACAGAGCTACAAGCGCGCGCACCGCAAGAGCCGCAGATCGTTGGAGCAGCTGTGGAGTTCGCGAGCGTGGCCAGAAGAGGAAGCCGACGCCAGGATCTTCCAGGCGGTGCGGCAGGGGTCGATGTTTCACGGGTTGGAGGAACCAGAGTCAAAGACCACCGCCATCTCCAAGCTCGTGGCGAAGCACCGGCGCAACTGCACCTGGGACAACTCCTCCACCGATCACATCTTCTCACCCCGGCAGCCGCGCCTGCCCTCGCGCGACGCGCACGTCTTGCTTGCGCCCCCGAAGCGCCTCAATGGCAGCAATCGCGAGCCGGATGCGCACGTGAGAAAGACGAATCCGTCGCTCTTGAACAATGCTCCACCTCTTGGTGCAGAGCTCCTCTCTTCGTTGCCGTCTCGGGAGAGCTCCATGCGAAGCGTGCCGGAATCTCCAGGCAGAAGAGCGTTGCGGGATTCGGAGTTGCCGTCTCCGCCTATGAGCCCTAGAGAGCGCGTTTCCTCGCGGCGCAGTAGTTTTCGAGGATTTCCAGGGTTTGTTGCGCTTCTGCCATTGCCTGAGACGCAGACCTCCCCTACTTCTCCTGGATTGTCTGCACCTTCTCCTGGATTGTCCTCTTCAACTTCTCCAGGATTGCGCAGCGTCGGAGGAGGAGCGCAGATCATGGCTTCAACGAGTCCTACACTTCATGGAGCATCTGCAACTAGTCCTTCAGGTGCAGGGTTTCAGAGTTCTCTTTTGGCAGGGTTTCAGAGTTCTCTTTCGGCAGGGTTAGACACTCGAAGATTGGAGCAGTTCCCCCTTGAAGATGGACTTTTCTCTGAAGTTTCTGCACTGGAATCAGTTAGGTCAAGGTCGGATTCGGCTCGAAATGAGAATCAGAACCCAGATGCTTCGTCTCGGCCGCAGGCGATATTGTCCTCCGAAAAAACTACATCCGTTGCAGCTGCACAGGATAATTTGTCAATTAGGTCAAGGCCGGGTTCTGTGAGTCCAGAGAAGCCGAAATCAAGCGCACCGCGATCATCGTTGTCGTTTGAGCAGATTGTGGCGGGCCGAGGTCGGTCGCCTCCCACCGACAACACGCTCATGAAGTTCTTCTTCAAGTGCCGGGAAATCGAGCATCTCAACAGGTTTCTTGCGCTGCACAAGAGACGGTTCCTGGATTCTTCCGAGAAGTGTTTTCATATGATCTTGTCCGAGGCAGGCGGAGGTATTCATGGCTAAACCCGTTCAATGTTTCCAATACCATTGACGCTTTCTTGATGCGATCTAGTACAGTGAAAATCACCTTCAGGTGTGTGAGTTGCTTGACTTAATTTCGCGTCTGCTTGGTTTTGGCAGGGTTGAGTTCCATGGTGGCGACCATTTGCACGGCGTGGTTGTTGGAGAACACCATGGCGTCGGCCACTTCGGCGAAATGGCACCCCATTCCGGTAATGAACATGAGCCAGAAAGATATTTGGCAACACCGGGACGCTGCGTGGCTGTTCCATGTCTGTGGAATCGATGCAAATGCTCTGCTCTTCCTGGATGAGGTATAATGATGCAAGCAATCATCTGGTCAGAGTGGGGGAGATGGGATGGTTTCTATCGTTTTGTATTCCCGAATGAGGTACATAGCACGTGGTCATGCGTCTATGGTTTGATCAGAGTGAGGGATGGGATGGTTTAGTCTTCTGTTAATCGTGGATGCAGTTCCATGTCTGAAATTGATGCAGATGCTGTGCGTTTCCTGGATGAGGTGTGTATTGGTCTGGTCAGAATGAGAGATGGAATGGTTTAGTCTTTTGCCAATCCTGGATTCATCTTAGTTTATATATGCAATGATTCTCTTAGTTTTTGTCAGTCCTGGATGCTGCTTGTTTGTTCCATGTCTGGAATTGATGCTCTTCCTGGATGAGGTGGGTCATGTTTCTATGATCCGATACCAGAGTAAAGACCTGGTCATGTTCTGTCAATCCATGTGCAGATCACACCGACTAATGAAACGGTAATCTCTGGGCGAGTGAAGCGCGCGGTGATTGGCCAAGACATTCTCGTCACAAAAGACGAGGTAAGTTAAACAATTCCATTGTAGATGAGACCAATCAAATAGAAGTTCTGTTTTGACTGAAGAAGCGAGTTTGGCATGTTACAGGTAGCGTCTAGCTGCACTATTGTTGCGGAGAAGTTTCGACAGGAAGATCCGACGCTTCTCCAGGCGCGCTACATGATGTCACTTTTGGTATGAAGACGAGACGTTATTTTGTTCTGTAGGCCCATTGTTTTTAGATCCTAGACTCACGTTTACTTGGAAACAGCTTGCAGGAATTTTAGTGGATACACACAATTTGTCGTCTGGATCTTCGCGAGACAAGCAGCAGGCAACTATGTTGCTGGTGGGAGCTGGGTCGTTAGGACGAAACGGATTTTACAATCAATGTAATTGTCTCAACTCAGCTCATGTGCTTGCTTGGAATATGAAGTGTGTTCAGAGTTTCTTTCGCAGGATGCTCAAGTTGTGTTCCAGACGTTTTGATCAGAGCCTCTGTGTATGTGCAGTGATGAACATTCGAGATGAGGACTACGTAACCACATTCATCAAGGAAATTTATGGCGATTCGAATGCTCTTACAGGTAAGATGACCATACTGTTTCATTGGTGACACGTTTGTGCGAAATTTTCTAGATTAATGCCATATTGGTTCTATTGGTCAGTCCAAATTTTTGTGGCCACTGTAAATAGTCTGATATGTGACTCCTTACTGTATAACCAGTACAGCCATAGATGCTAATTTAAAGTCCAGTTTAAACATTTCACGTTTTTTTAACACAATTTAAGCTCTATTGTGTAGATGCAGCAGGGTATGTAAGGTTTCACATGAGTAAACAAAGTTGCCGAAGAGAACTCGCATATGTGGACCGCCAACATAACACGTATATAGAGCTATTTCGCCTAGAAATTGATTTTCTCTAAAACTAGGTTGAATCCTCTCTTGCAGGCGATAAACCAGCTCAATTATCCCCATCCATTGAGCAACCGAAGCCTGAAATGATCTCCGACAATGACAAAATGCCAGCAGCCTTAGTTCTGACCTCCAGACCTTCAACTGAAGCCACCATGTCTACGAACTCGCCCATCAAGTCTCGTGGACCTCAAAAGTCCAAGATTGCTCTTGTACTCCGCCTGCTACGGAACCGCTCCAGTGTGCAATAGCAACATTGTATCCTGATCATAATCATGTGCAGGAGATTTCATGTCATGTGTCAGTGAGTACACCTTCATTATCAAGGTACTACCTCCATGATCTTGCGACTTCTCTGTATAGCACTCCATTTTTGTACAGTTTAGGGTTCAGGTGATGATGTGAACTTTCAAACCGATTTTTAGCATGGTCTAGTTCAAAGCGTGTGTAATTTACCGCTTGTAATTGTCATCTTCCACTTTCTTTCACTTGCAAGGAGTTTGGGGAGAGTCCCTATATATGGTCGATACGGTGATCTATTCTGCCGCTACTCACTCGATACTCAGGTGCAAAACCTGTACAGTTGACACAATCGCTACGTTGTAAACATGCCCCTTGTGTCCAGGTGCCCCCCAATACTTGGAACTCGATATCGTTGGCATCCCAAGAATCCGGTGAAAGTAATCTACAAGGATTCACGTCATGAGAAAATCACAAATGAGTCATTCCTCAAGTGAAAAAAATGGATCTGAGCTTTTCTCTCGAGTTGTAGAGATCATTATTACAAGTACGTTACGTTGCATGGGTGAAACTAACGCCGGGAGTAGTGTCCTCTACCTATGCCAGTTGTATTTATATATCCACCGGCCATCATGAGAGAAATAGACACCGACGTCCTGAACGCTGAAGACGCAATTCTCGCAGCTCCAGAGGTCGGCACCGCCGTGGTCGTCGTCGCCGTAGAACCGGAAAGTGTCCGCCACCCCGGCCGCCTCGTTGCGCACCCGACAGTCCCAGAACTTGTGGACGCCCGTTTCGAATGCGAAGTAGTACATCTCGCTGCTGACCGCCGTGTAGGTCTGCCGGGTCATCCTGTTGGAGTGGCAGGTGACCTCCGTCGCGCCCCGGAAGTCGTTGATCACGCCCACGTGACCTGTAAGCAAACCAGTGCATGTGGAGCTCAGAAGGACGGCGAACATCACCACAAGTCTCGCCATCCTGCGCTGCTTGTAAACAACACAAGGTCGGTAAGAATCGAGACTGGACGATGTTGGTGAAACGATAAAAAACCTGTACGTGATAGTCAGGAATTTGCATGTGTGATCTGGGACGTAGTGCTCAGGATTACGCAACCTATTCTACTTACGAGAAAATGACATTGTGTGCTCACTGATGTTTGTAGTTGCTCATGCTTAAGTGGAAGTGGAACCATCTCGAGGAACGGGCGTTTCCTACTGTTATCATGTGGATTATGAGGGTCCATGTGGTCATATTTGTACACGTGAGTGATCTGGCTTCAGGAACGGACCGGAATTTGATTGATTCCTGCTGCAGATTCCATGGTGGCTCTTTCAGAGTTGTTATGCATTGTGATTGATTTGACAATGCAGATTGCTTGGTGGGGGTTTGATATGATGCTGTGGTGAGAAGTACAAACGTTACCTAGACTAAGATGTGCTTCAGCACTAGAATCTCAGTTGAAGAGTGTGCCATCGTTGTTTGTGGGCGTTTGGTTTAAATATCTTTCACTTTGATTGTAATTATCTTTCAATCCGTAGAGTCAAAATTCACAAGTTTAGAAGAAGATCCTACAGTTACATTCTCAAAAAAATTATTTTTGCAAATTATAATCAATGGAGTTGAGATTCCTCTAAAATGCATTGGGGGTTAAACATCAGTCGGCAACCATATATACAACTGTATATAGAAGCACCTAGTCTACATTATAGAAAACAAAAAGTATATTCATGTTTGGCAAGATTTGCATCTTTGGATGAAATATTCTTCAATTAACATTTGCAGGTCATTTCAATGTTGAACCTTATCATCAAATACAACATCAAACATGTAGAATACTATGGTCACAAGTGGCACCTTCTCATGTTTAAGGGTTAAATCCGAGAGGACTATGTTTCACCAAAACCACTCCAAAATTGCCTCACTAACATGAAATATTATGAGACTATTTTGAATAACTTTTTACTGTTCTCAATTATAGGATCATGGTCTTTAGTACTAGAAGAAACACTCAATTATGTTCATTGCAGCTTGTTCATCTAAAACAACTGCAGCTGAAAGTGGAGGAGCTCTCGGAGACGGTTGCACAGTTGAAGCTGGAAAGGGCTATGCATCCTGACTGAACTCCTGAACCCTAAACCCTAATCTTAGGCTACCAAGCTTTGCTTAGGATGGAAGTAAGGTAGTCGACGTGAGGGCTCCTTGTTCTTTTTCACCGTGAATCAATCAAGTCTCTTGCATTCATTAGAAGCTGGTGAAAAACTAGCCATTCCAATTACGATGAAATGCTGTTTTTTTTTTTTAAGGAATCTGGGGAAACATTTCAATCATGTCTCTTTACTCTGTAAACATTGGTTTCAGATGCAACATTATTACCAAAGCTCTGGTGTCACCCTGTACTACAAAAACTGGTTGGAAAGAACTCAAGTTCGCTTAGAAAAGTAGTAGTAAGTTCCAAAAACACATGATCGAGTAATATGCGTCCTATTTCTCAACATGGGAAAATATTTTTAAAATGATGTCTCCACAGCCACATGGTTTCAGTAGAGACGTAGCAGTTCCAATCGAAGAGAAATCTACGACATTCGTAGATCTACAAAATTTATCAAAAACAGCTCATAACTGGTTGTTTTAATGTAAGGAGTAGAAAACATGAAGTACATCGTTATATCTAACTAGATTGGAAGATCTTTATTTCTACAAATGCTCACAAGTTTTTAATGATTGTATTGATTGGAAGATAAATATAATGTTTGAATTGGAGTGAAGGTTAGTTTTTGCCCCTGCATTAAGAATACCAACAAACATTGGATGTAGTTAATTTCAATTTTTTTGCATTACAAAACTTTGAAATTAATTGTACCATAAAAATGCAATCGATGTTATGGTGCCAAATTTTTGGGGATGAAGCGTGTTTGATACTATAATTTTTGCAATGAAGAGAATTCCAAAAATAGTTTTAATACCTAAAAACATTTTGATATGTAATGAATTCATTTCCTTGTAAGTTTCCATGTTTTTGACAAATTAAGCAATTTGCATATTTTGAAGATAACATAATGATAGAATTATTCTTGCAATGATAGCAAAATGTATTACAATTTCACCTCAAGTGATTCCCTATTTTTGTGATACATGTGGATTCATTATGCATTTCCTAAGTGATAGACTCCTTAGATAAGCCCATATATGCTACTAGATACCTTCTACGAATAGGAACCAAATGTATGAATAACGGCTCAGAGTAGACCGTAATTTGCACCTATGAATATATGATATGGATGGAAATGGGGCAAAATGGAATCATTTTATTGAGTGGCGAAAATTGGAAGATTCTGAAAATAGCCATGATTACGTTAAATTAAATATTGAAATGCTCAAATCAAACTCTCACGCAGCTTTGTCTAAAAACTGAAATGAAAAAATAATCAAGATTTTTAATTCTTATGTCGAAATGAATAGTTTATGTCTGCTCCTTATTCATTAAGGTGAGAATTTCTCAGGATTCATGAAGACGTCATATTTACATGTGACATCTTTAGAAATATGGTATTAATATATTAGCCTTGTCGATGACTCCATTCCATTGTGTGTAATGCTAATAGTTACCCTATGAATAAAATTACAAAGCTCTTTCATCAACCACCATACTTATGCACAATGTTCACACTTTTCAAATTGGCATTATACTCATTCTTAGAAACATCATTTTTGACATTATCAACCATTATTTTACATTTCACAAACTTTGTTCTAAGAACATTGATTCTTCCTAAAATTATGAAAGTTTCATACTATGAAAGGTTTCATTGTTTTTACAAATTTGAACGAAATTGTGTGAATAATTTATATGTAATACGCAATAGTCAAAACCATGAGAACACAAAGTTTGTTGATGTCCTTGATGCAAGAACAAAGACAAAGTTTTGTTCCACTTCAAAAACTACTCTCTTCCAATTCATGAAGACCAATTTAATGTCATAAAAATTAGTTTTCAGTAGTCAAGGTGAAGATCTTATAAGTGAAGCTAATATTAAGAATGTTTCTTTTCATTTTCACTCTCCCGCACTAGAATGTGTAGTATTGTAACTATTTTGGTAAGAGAGCCATCAAGAATTTTTGGGAATTAAATTAGGCTATCCCAAATTGGCACTAACTCCACCCATATCTATAATTTAAAAACTCTAATTTGCGTCAAATAACTGTCAATGGAAACAAAGAAATCTATATGAGATGCCACAAATTTTAGCCACCTCTCTTCTTCATTGTGCTAGTTTCATAAATGAAACGTCCAGATTCCAAATTTCATATCAAGCTGCTAATAATTTCTCAATCATTGATGACGATTTAAAAAATAACCAAGACTCTGTAAGATTTGTCGGAATTTTACGTAATAGTAACCACGACTTAAATCGGGTGTGAACACGTCCAAATAATATACCCCAGTCATGAGCACGTCCAAGATGTTCCCCAAATATAAGCGCCGGGTATACGGGTGTCCGAAGTATCACTGTGCTTCCAAATATACACGGGGTAAAGTCACGTCCAACATGCACACCAGATGTATGCCGGGTATGACAAAGTGGAGGCTTCCAAGAGTCGGTGCCATTTTGGTCTCGACGGCTGCTGCAGGTCTCGGAGGTAGGGAGAGAGCTACACCACAGCTGAATAAAAAGCCCATCGGTCCGCTCAAGGCCTCACTTGTCTTCTGCGCTCGCTCGTTTGATCGTCAGGAGAGACCCTGCGGAGGGGGATTGCTATTTTGCGTGCCCAACTTTGCGAGCCGCGAGCCGAGAGCCTAGGATTGCGAGCCTAGAAATAGAAAAAAATTGTATTATTGAGAAAAGTGAAAGTGAAAATGAAGTATAAAGTTAGGAAAAATATAATTTTAAAAAAAAAGTTAGAAAAAAAAATGAAGTTAAAAATAAAAGTTCAAGAGAAGGGGCCCTATAGCCGTGGAAATTGATGAACCGTTGGTATTTATTTTAATGTAGTCATTTCGTATTAGGGCTTTGGGCTTTGGGCTTTGGCGGTGATCTTGACTGCTAAAATGGTTTAGGCATCCTATAACCGTGGGTGTCTGAACCTTGATTCAAAATAAATTGGTAAATATTTGGATATACCATAGGTTTATAATCATTATATCAGACTCCACATAAACTATTATAAGAGTAATTTAACATAAATATTTCCTCACACACATAATATAGATAGCCTTCGGTAGATTTTTGTCCACACGTTTGTCATAGAGAAACTTGGGCAATAGGATGGACTCTTAAGTAGAATGGTGGGCATCATTATTCAAAGCTACCTTGTATTGAACTCTGTAGAGCAATTCTTGAGAGGCTTGACAGTTCAAGTTATGTTATGGTTTAAGGTCATATTGTTGGACTTAGAAATTGTAGCCTTCAAATGGATGCAATTGGAAGTAATGAGTTAATAAGGGTAGAGAGGGCAGTACTAAGTAGGTATTCATGACATTTATTTTGGAAGTTTTTAGAGTTAGGCAAGTAGTTCACAAAGTCTTAGAAGTTTTGTTTAATTGATATGGGTGTGCTTGAGTGATAGAATCATTTTGATTTGCTAGAAATCAAGTAGAGGTGACGAAGATGGAGCAAAAAGGTCTGAATGTAGACATCACGATTCACAAAGCTCATTTGTTTGAGAAATGGTGAAAACTCAAAGCTACAATTTTTATTACACTATGACTTTGAATGCAACTGGAAGTGGATGATAACATTACCTTAATGCGGTTGGTAATTTGGTGAAGGCATATAACTGTGTCATTTTGATGAACTCTCAAGTACTTGAAATAATATTCAAGAATAATATGAGGGAAGCAATCTCTTCGGAGGTTGATGTGCTGAACATTACAATTAAAAAACTGAAGTGGTTCATGGTGATCTTGTATATTCTTGGACGGATTTACTTTGATGGACCCGTTGAGTTGTTGATTACGTGGCCAGATTTTTGGAAAGCGGTTGATATGCTATTTGATGAGCTATTTGTTGCATGTATAAAGTATGAAGCATGGGCACTGGAGGCCACAGTCATTGCCGGAATGAATGACCATTTGACGCGTGCAACTGCAATGTGTATTGGTGCCAAAGTACGATGATGACCATGAACTCGAATAGAATGCGGATTTCCAAGAGCTACATGAAGCATTAAGTTCAGCACCACTTGTCAAGGTCGACAAAGGGAATGGATACTGGTAGTGGTTTTATACCCACATTTTTAAACAAAGTCTATGAGGATATGGGTTTTGTTTAAAAACACGGGCAATTGATATTATATGCAATTGCAACATTCCACGGTGCCATGACAAAGTCTCAATCGGGAGAGATATGCTCCGTCATTAGCCCAATGAAGTCATATTAATTTTTGTCAAATAAAGAAACAAAGAATGATGTTTGAGGAAGTAATAAGAACTCCAACTAACTTAATCAATCCAGTTTTCTTCGAAACTTTGCGGATTGTTCGATCATGAAGAAGATGCCAGGTAGACCATAAATATAAAAGAATCAACAAAATACATAAACATGAAAGAATCAACAAGTGGAGCAATTGTTCAATTTTAAAGAAGACGTCAAATCTTAATGAAACAAAGCCTCTCAAGGGCGTCCATCAAACAAAACAAATGCAGAAAATCAATAATTATTAATGATCAATTCAAAAAGCACCTCAATATAGCCGGTGATCGGGGCATTCCAATTGATGAGCTTTGTGAATTGCAAATGTTAGGTTGATCTACTCAATATTGAGAAATAAACACTGAAATGAATTGCAAACGCAGTTGTCCTATTCTTATAGAGTTGGACGGCTTTAATAAAAAAAAGGAGAGTTGAGAGAGACTAGATCATACAGTTAGTCTCAGGTTTCTTAGTCTCTTTCAATAGATCTTTGTCTTTTTGAATTTTAGAGCCTTAAGATTGGCTATAGACCAATGCCAGAGATGAGAGTATTGAGGAGGCTGTGAGAGTTGTGGTTTCAATATCTAATAGCTACTGTAATTATTGGCACTTGAGATTTGAATACAGTCATACGATAGAATTGAAGATGAAGGAGACATGATAGAAAACTCCGCGCTAAATTTGGACATCTTAGAACAAATTAGCATGGGGAGGGAAAATATTTGAAAGCTTCCATTTTAGTGAAATTACAAGGTCTTCATGTAATTGGAGTTTGGAGATATTATAAGTGTATCATTTCATATAATTGTAGAATCAGTGAAGGCACAAAAATCAGTTCTCTCAATGTATTTGCCGGTATATAGAGCAATGGTGAAGCACAAGATGGGGGAAAGAATTGCTTCCATGGACGGTCTAAAGTTGTTCAATGTGTTGTTGTATGTTCTTAATGGTATATACTTTGATTGGACTAGACGAGTTACAAAAAACACCAATAGAGTTTTCAGGAAGATATTCATGACTATTTTTATGAACTCTTTAATGCATGCATTAAATATGGAGTGAGGTTGCTGAAGCCTACAATAATCTCCGTCATTAACGCTCATTTGAAATTAGAGAACTGCCATGTGAATTGCCGTTGATCAAAGATCATGACCTTCAATATTAGTGGAAAAGATAACTACAAGCAATACTTTGTCAATCATAAGCACTTGCACCTTTGATTTTGGACAAAGGAAATAGAGACAAGTAAGGCATTTGCAAGCGCATATTTGAATCAAATTTGAGTTGATAAGTATTTGAATTTAAATAAATCGCATAATTGATTGATTAGATTTCATAAGATTCAATATAATATCATGCAATATTCTCCATCATCATCATACTTGTAAAAAGGGTGCCGACATCGGCACTCCTAAGGACACTCTTCCCTTATTCTTTGAGAGAATCTTTAAGGGAGGGACACATTGACACTCATCTAAATGGTCCTTCTTATCTATTAAAAAAATTTCCAGAGGGAGTGCCGATATCGACAATCCACAAGAGGGCCCTTTCTATGATTAAAAAGAGATCCTCTAAAGGGGATGCCGACATCGGCAACCCCCTAAAATTCATATTCACGTTTTGGAAAATTTTCAAGGAATTCCAAAATAGTATCACACTTCATCATCCAACACTCTGAGAATAAGTTATCTACGGATGAAGTGATAAATTCCAAGACTTCATCCGAAGATAACTTATTTTTGGAGCATTAGATGACAGTGTGATACCATTTTGGAATTCTCTTAAAAAAATTTTAGAGCGTGAATGTAAGTTCTAGGGGGCACTAATATCGGCACTTTACAAGAAGGCCTATCCAATCTTTTATAATGGAAGTACTAAAAAGGAGTGCCGATATCGGCACCCTCTGAAATTTACATTCACGCTCTAAGATTGTTTGAGAGAATTTTAAAATGGTATCACACTTTATTATCCAACAATCTAAGAATAAGTTATCAATGGATGAAGTAGTAAATTCCAAGACTTCATCTGTTGATAACTTACTGTTAGAGTGTTGGATGATAACGTGTGATACCATTCTAGAATTCTCTCAAAATTTTCTAGAATGTGAATGTAAATTTCAGAGGGTGCCGATGTCGGCACTTCTTTTTGGAAGTTCCATTTTCAAAGATTAGAAAGGCCTTCTTGTAGAGTGCCGATGTCGGCACTCCCTTTAGAGGTTCACATTGTAAACAAAAGAAGAGTGCCTAGTGGAGTGCCGATGTCGGCACCACCTTTAGAGTTTCTCTTTTTAACTGTAGAAAAGGTCTTTTTGAGGGATGATAATGTCTAAAATTCTTTTTGGAGGTTCTTTTGATAAAAATGTAAGGGCGTCCTAGGGGTGCCGATGTCGGCACCTCCCTTAGACGTCTCACATTTCCTTTTCAAAGATATAAAGGACCCTCTAGAGGAATGCCATTGTCGACACTCCTCTAAAGATTGATTTTTTAAAATGAGAAGGCTCCTTTAAACGAGTGCCGATGTCGGCATTACCTTCGGGGTCTCTTTTCTAAATATAGGAGGGTATATTTAGAGGAATGTCGATAATGGGCTCAACTTTGGAGGTTCAATTTTTAAACATAAGAAGGATCCTTCAAAGGAGTGCCGATGTCGGCAACCCCATTGGAGGTTGTCTTTTTAAAGATGTCGGCACCTCTTTAGTGGTTGGAGCGTGCAAAGATTACCTCAGACATTATTTTTATGACCAAAAAGTATTCTTCACAAGACCCTTGCATATAAGGATCTTGTCTTTGTCTTGGTCAAGTTCAAGTAAATGTCTTACCCTAGTATTTAAAATGAGATAACCGCTTTTAGATATACGCGTTGTTTTGGAGTAATGGATGGCATTACTAAACTAACAAGCTTTAATAATTGGGCATTTTTTTAGAAGAAGCATTTCCCAGGACAAGCTTATCTTCAAAATGGCGGAGATAGAACTTAAGATCAGGGTTGATTTAATTAAGATTATGCAACTTAGAGATGACCTAGACGATGCGCGGATGATGTTTAACCATGTCAAAAGTGTTTAGTCTTAGACCACTATAGTTGCCTATGTGTAAAACTCTATTTACCGTCCCGTGATGACAATTGTGACTTTTGATATGTACTCTAAAATGTGGTATTTTAGCAAGTGTTCTAGAGATGATGCTATGAGCTTTCAACTAGGCATGACAATTCAAATCCAAATCTCAAAGAATTAATGCTCGACATTATGATTTAGCAGCGAGATGCAAAAATCAATATTACTTTAGAGTAGAGCGGGTTTGGGCATCCAACCGTTAGTACTATATTATTCATTGCTAGAGGTCACTGTCGAAGGACCGCCGACATCGGTACTTTCTTTTGGCGGTTGTCATACTTATCTAATATACTACCTTATGCCGCTACTAGTGACATTTTGTATACTAAGTTCTTCTATCACTTTGCCATGCCAAACGTTGTACTAATCATAATTAGTCATCAAATAATCTATCGGAAGCTATTCAAACATGTTAAGATGTCATCATATATTTGACGGAATTGGTGGAGAACAAGTGGTTCCAATATTCAAACAAAAAATTATGATATGCATGTTGCGGCTGTAGATGATATGGTCTAAGCATGCATCCGGATTGTTGTCTATTACCAATATTTGAAAGGCGAAAAAACTAGGTAACGATCATGGGAAGGATTAACTCACTCTTTGGATTGACTATCGCATCATTCAATGCTTTGGAAAACATGCCGCACTCGCCAATATGCTCGATGCAGATAAGTTTCATACTCGCAATCTTAACCTACAAGGTAAGGAAGTTTTTCCCAGAAGTCTAATTCTAATCTCTAGGAAAAAAACGGTTTCCTCTCTAAGATTAGAATTAGACTAGCATCACCTTGACAAAATAAGGGCCTCATACTTAAAGATAAAGGCTTTTTGTATTGATCCAATGATTGCTAACCTTACAATTGTAGAGAGGCCACCGCACTGCACTTGCTCTCTTGAAGCAACTGAAGTACATCCATCGATTTCAATTGCGACTTATTTCCGGAATGAGCACCTTAAAGTTGTCCATGAGACTATCTGTGATGAAAAGCTATAGCACACTGGAAGGCTTCCAAAGACATCCAATAAATCATGCTTTGCTCTATAGGTCGGTATAAGGAAGTAGTATGTGGGCAAGATTCTGCAGCATGGAAGAAGTACATCTGCCTCAATATATACGGGGCTAATGGACAATCTCAACACAACGAGAATGAAAAGAATGCGATTCTTGTTTTGCAACAACAACATTCATAGTTGTATTATAGGCACACCGCAACGGTAATTTAAATTTAAGCTACATATCCCAGACTTCTGACCAGTTGAAATGAAATCAAAGTAGAGTAGGATGGAGATATTCGCCCTCAAACACGTCGAGTTCCGCCAGATTGAGTATGAGGCGTTGTCCACTCAAAGGTTTTTTGGAGAAAGCATATCCGTGAACATCAACGACTATCTTGCCTTTTCTAATCCTGTAGAGCACCCAACAAAGAGATTTGGAAAGAATTCCGTCCGCTTCATTTACTATACACAATAACAGTTGCGCATCTATTATTTCCGTAATTGGGCAAATCCACATGATTCTAATTATACCGCCTCCAAGCTTAGGTTGTATTGTGATTTTCGAGTCTTGAAACATATCCAAGGTTTCTAGGTGTTTGATGACGATCAACAAGTTTCTAAACTGCAATTGCCCAACGTTTACAAAGATGTCTAAGAAGTCATTAGGCAAAAGGAGTGCATAGGCTTACTATTTCTACCTCTGTTACATCTTCAAAGTTGTCTGTGGTTTACATCTCGAGGTATCTGTATTCATTCACACATCTAGTTTCTACTGGAAATTATTAAACAAAATTTATAGATTTTTCTGTTTAAACACTATAGTGCATAGCTGTCATTTATAGTATTTTGACCTTGTATAGTGTCACTCTAAATTCTATATAGAAGGCGGTGAGACAAAAATGACCGCTTCTACCGTTTGTACTAGTTCTTGTCCATCACTCGCAAGTCTACACTTAGTGACTATAATGGAACATAGGGAGACTGAGATTGGAGATTTACACTTCCCTTGCAAGTATATAGAAGTCGAGTTTAATATCTCACTCATTCAATGTCTCATTCCAAGACTCTTTCTAATTTTTCCGGTTCCAAAAACTACATTGTCGGGTGGTCAATTGTCCACAAACTATCCTTCATATCTCTCCACTTTTCTCCCTTATCTTTAGTTCTAAACACTTACTATTTGTCCTTTACCCATAGTTCCATACTCTAAATCATTTGCTCTTTGTCCCACTAGCTTTATCGCCCGTACACATTTTAAATCTCCCAAATTTACCATGTCTTGGGTCATCATCCACCAAATTTAGTCATCTATCTCCAAATCTTGCCTCTTGCTATCAGAATCTCCCAAGCCTTCTAGGCCGCTAATTCTAACTCTAAATCTTTTGTTCTACAGTACCCTAAATTCCACCAATATTTTTGGGTGTGTTACTCTCACTATCGTAAATGCTCCCTCTCTAAAATCTTATGTACTCTACTTGACATCTCCTTAAATTGCACTAATCCCACTTGCTAAGGTCTCCGGATTCCTATGACCACTACCACTCCAAATTCTGAAACCTTCCTCTCCACCACTCTTTCCTCTCTGACTCCTCTCTCTCCCTCTTACTCTCCCTTTTTATATCCTAAATCATGCTCCAAAGCTTTATAACTTTAGAAATCCTATCTTCCCTTCAGTATAGGACCCTAGACTCCACGGTCATAAGTCCCTTTTTTCAAAAGAAAATCAACAATATTGTCATTTTTTAGATCCTTCCTGCATACAATTTTTCCACCCTCCTCCACGGTAATAGGTCCATTAATTTAATGCATTTAACCAATGTCATTCTAAAAAGACCTTAAAACTTTTACTTTTCAATGCCTTTTCCAAATTAAGAACTCAATTTTTGCCAACGAGGCTCGCGATCCTAGGCTCGCAGCTCGCAGCTCGCAAAATTAGGCACGCAAAATAGCTTGGTCCCCCTGCGGAGGAGCCTTGCAGGAGGTGCTTGCTGGAGGTGCTTGCAGGAGGTGAGCGATCGTTGCGGAGAGCCCCAAGAGCGTGATCGCAACAGAGAGGTGAGTAATCTTGGCGACACATCTTCATTTATGTCTTTTCTTCTAGCTAGCGCAATGATTCACTGTATTAAAGTTATTACAGCTGACGATATTGTACTAACACCATATTGTAGTAACACAATATTGTAGTAACACCATATTCGTTATATTGGGAGATTTCCATGACTTTGAAGATGTATGATCTTTGAAGTATCAATATATATAGACATTTGTAGGTGCAAAGCATAAAGACAATGTACCAAGAATACTATATTTCATTCCATGGATGGACCAAATTAGCCGAATGTCCAAAAAAATGGTAACGGTAAAAGAAGCAAATACCATTAATTCAAGCTTTATTCAAAACTTCATGAAAAAAACTCACACAACACTCATTTACCGCGAGCATTTACTCTGTCAACCGATACAATTTAGCTCTATCTGACCTAAAGTGTAATAGAGATCTAAATGTCCTATAACTAATCAAATGGTCTAGGGAGTTCCTCCATAAGCCTCTATACGCGTCTTCAAAAAAGCCCTTTGACGCTGCCTAGTCCATGATGCGCCATCCTCTTGCATTAATCGACTCTCTAGAAGACGCTGCAAACCCCGCCTACGCACCTCGTCAGTGTTTGATTTGGGCAGCGAGTGTTGGCGGGTGGGAGCAGAAGGAGAGCATTGGTTTCCAGTAGCATTTCCTGAGAGAATACAGGGACGGAGACATTTACCAGATGGTTCCTGCACAATAGGCGCCACATACAATCCAAACAAATACACTTTAGATCAAATACTCCTACACGACACACATGAAAACTGTATCATTAAGATCCATCCTAGTGCACTTTAGGTCGAATGGAGCTAAAATGCTGAACAGTAAATTCACAGACCACATTTAACATCTAACAAATAAAAACAAGCTCAAATGAACCAAAACTACATGAGTGCAATGTAGCTCAACAACAAACCAAGATTGCCTAAGCAAGAACGACTCAATAGTGCAATAACATGGAGGTGAGCATAACACACACCGTGAGGGAGCGTGGATAAGTAGCATCCTTTAAACCGTCATAGAGAATACGCTTCGCTGGAGTACAGTTATCCGGATTTAGAAGTGGAGACCCTGGAACCGAACGAGGCCACTGCGGCAAAGGTGAGTTGTTCCTTTCATGAATAGGCTCCCGCGCAATAGGGCTTTCAACAACTCCGTCGTCCACTGCCATGGTCAAATAATCCATAGTTGATTGCGCGGTTGTAGTAGAGTGCAACAAAAGCCCTTTACTCCGAAGGGAAAGGATGAACTCCTCTAGGCCCACCAAGGAATCCACAGAAGCCCGACAGTCACATTCCTGTAGAATTTCCAACCAAAGTGACGCTCACATACCTCAGAAACAATAGATGAATACTCCAATCATTCAAAACAGGACGACATTCCATCAGTAGTAGATATCCAATCAGCACAACAAACAAAGCGGTGAACATCTCGGTTTCATTTATCAAAAAAATTATATACTCAAAAAATGGTCCAACAAAATTTACAAAATAGAGCTTCAGTCAATCGATAAAGTTTAGCTCTATCCGACCTAAAGTGTAATAAGCATCTAAGCGTTTCCAACAGCATTAAGAGCGGAGATTCTGAGACGCTTGGATTGCGTTCCAGATACTCGAAAACTAACCACATGTCTTCTGATCATTATAGAACATCTCCCGACCCGATGGATGTTCGGCCCGGTACTGCGCTAGGCCACCCGGAAACAGATGAAGGTCAGAGAGATATGGCAGCAATTCCTCCAGCAATACAGAATCATCTCTCGCGCCATCATGTTTGGGCGACCATGATGGAAGAAGAAGGACGTTCTCCGGCAAATTGAGCATATGCTTAATCGGGCTGTCGTCAATGACAAGCGTATTCGCCGGAGTATACTCACGACCCAACCTATTGAAGAGATGGTTCGATAAGGTCTTCAAGAAGATGTCCTTCTGAGTGCCAGATTCCTTCATGTAGATTTTTCTGCTACCGACTCTACGCTCGGGCACCCTATCGCAACTCTCCTGACCAAAGATCCTGAGAGGGTACGAAGAACTATGCTGAAAAAGATATTTACATATCTGATGTGTTGTGGATTCCATCATCGAACTCCAGATCGTGATGGTGGCAATCTTAGACAACTTCGTGAGGAATTCAGGACAACTAGGGCGCCCTCGGACTAGTTTAGGGCCTACTTCGGCCGGCTGCAAAGCCGAGTGAATGGATGAGTCAGAGTTCCTGGATCCTCTGGCCTGCCACGAAGGCTCACACGTGCATAGAATCCCATTGAGGTCCTGCACAACATTCAACCACCTGCCCTCGAAATCTGATAGGACTCTAGGTATTTCTTCTAGATTACTGGCACCACTTATTGATGCCTCGCAGACCTGGTTTGGAAACGCCAGGAGAACGAACAATATTACTATAGATTCATTAACAACGACGGGTCAACAAAATGTAGAACGAAATAGGCAAACGGGGGGATGCGTCATGGGGGGAGAGTGGAGAGTGAAAAATGTTAGAAGAGTACCTCGAGAACTTCATCGTCTTGCAGCAATTTGTCTCGGACCCCCATCGATCCTAACGAACCTTGCATGGTGTTAAGGGGTTCTGAGAGCCCCACAACCATTTGGGGGCACGGTTCAGAGACAAGAAGAGGTTGCTCCGGGACAGAGAATCATGATTGATCTCGTCTACGAGCACGGCCGAAGCTTGGACGACCTCTTCAACGACTGGGACTGCAGTTTGGATGACCTCATCTATGACTTGATGAGCGATCGCGTCATCACCGAAACTTAGATCTGGAAAAATTCAACATTTCAACCTATCAGCAGATGCGCACATAGGACACTGATACAAGTCAGAGTCGTCAGATGTCAAGCAATTTAGCTCGAGTCGAGCTGAAGTGCTCGTTGAGCACTGTAATATTAACAAAAAATATTGGAGTACAAAATTGGACATTTACAAAATGTTCTGCCTCTATACACTCGCAACTACATTATACTAACCTGACTGTGAGTTGGGGACATCTCCGATAGATACGTCCTGAGCGGGAGACTTCGGAGGGGAAGAGGGGCGGGTCGGCGGGGATGGGTGAATAGGTAGCGATTGAACCCCCCTGGAGACGGGGGGGGGGGGAACCCGCCGGAGACGGCAGCAGTGCACCACGGGACAGACTCCCACTGCCTTCTTCTGCTGAGAGGGGAGGCTGGGGAATTGCAGTATTAACTGCGGGGGGTGTTGTGGCGACAGGAGGCAAAGTTGCCGTCATGAATCTCCGCATCATGAGCATCATATCGGCATGCCTCTAGTCTTGGTCCCTCTTCATCTCTTCGTCACGCCTCCGCTGCAGATCCCTGAGCTCCAGGTCACGCTCCGCCAGCCGCTGCTCCATCAACCTCCTTTGGGCGGCCTCCTCTTCGAGCTTCTTCTTGAGGGAGATCAACCTGCTGTTGTCCTGTGCACTACTCGCTGTAGCCAACGGAGAGCGGCCGCTTGTGCTAGCGACTTTCTTCTTCTTGGTAGCGGGCCGAGCAGATGACCCGCCCAAGGTGGGAGCTGAATGAGGCCTGTCGGAAATCTCCAGAGAATCCAGCCTTGGGAAGTCGAGTCGTTGCCGCGAAGAACCGATTGTGTCTCCAGCTTCAGATTGAGAGGCACTTTGAAACTCCAGCGGAGTGGCGGTACCGAAATCGTCATGGGACTCTTCATCCGGAGTGGCTGTGCTTGAGCTCAGGCACACAAGCAGGGCGCTTGGTTCGTCATCTTCCTCCTCATCGGCGAGGTCAACAATTGCTTTCTCCTTCCCCTTGGCAACGGCCTCTCCAAGCTCGGGAAAGATCTCCGCGTTGACGTGATATGCAGCAACATCGAAATCGGCCCGATCCAACATCAACGCGACTTCCATGGCGTCGTCAAGGTCCTGCTCATTGGTGTCGTGGGATATGCAGAATGCCAACTGATCCAACATCTGCACACAAATGTAATGAACAAGTTACGCTTCAGGTCGAATCGTACTAAAGTGAATACAAAGGAACACTGATATGAAAACTCAGCTATTTAAACTTGACAGGAAACGACGCGGTTGATGACTGCAAGAAAATCATATAAGTATAAGCCGGCACTTTAGCTCGACTTGAGCTATAGTGCCATGCTACAAAAGCGTAAGAGACGACCTCTGTGAAACAATCCATGCACAGTCAGAGAGGGTATCAACAGTTTAGCTCAAGTCGAGCTAATCTGCAGGAAACTTACCACACTCGCGATCAGTAATTTTGTCCCGCCAAACAGCTGGACAACTGCCTCCCCCCTCTTGCAAAACAACTCCAGGACCTTGATGAAGAATTCCATCCTCAGCTCGTTCATGTTCATCGAGTACGCCAGCTTGTTGTACTTGCGGAGCTTGGTGTGCAACACATGCTCCGGAGCTGCGTAGGTTTTCTTCACGGCTGGGATCTGCGTAAGCTCTTTCTTAAACAGAAAGAGGAGGCGAACAAGGTCGAGAACATTGTTGCTCTTTGGCGCGTATCCTCCCAAGCGCTCGTTCTCGGAGGGAAGATACTTTGACTGCAGCACATCGTACGCAGGGCACAACGACGGGCCCTCAGCAAACGCTGTCACTTGAAGGTGTGATTGCTCGTCGCCGCAAATGAAGAGCCAGGCTGGAAGATCGGTGAGGGGAGGCTACCCTTTCGATGCGAACATCGTCATGAACTCGTCGAAGAAGGGCTTCTCCAACGACGACGTTGCCTTCCCAGAGAAACCAGGGACATTCCGGAAGTCGATGATGCCGAGCTTTACGTTGCAGCCTAAGTTGCGCCAGGAATCAGAAGGCCACGTCCCGAGCGAATTCGTCGCCGCCTTGTACGAACAAAAGTGCAGGGCTCCCTAAGGTGGAACGAACAAAAGTGCAGGGCTCCCTAAGGTAGAACGAACTGCGACCGCACATCGATGAAGACTCTGAAGAACTCCTTAGCATATGGAGAGAGATCTTCACATTTGTAGTTGCGAAACTGCGTCTGCCTGGAATCCTTGTAATACGAATCCGGTGGACCCTAATCCAGGAGGGCACGCTTTGATGCCTTGCTGACGTTGTAATTCTTTTTAAACTTCCGCTAGTTGAAAGGACTGTACGCTCCAGAGCTGTTGAAGAAGGCCAGCTCCGGCCTGATCAACTGAAGCTCCATCCGAGCGACCTCCTTCCTCTTCCTTCGATCAACCCAGTCCCGGGCGCTGTAGCAATCTTCCAGCACAGATTGCGGCTGCTTCACAACCACCTTAGGATAAGGTAGTTTCCGCGATGGCCCTGATCGATTGAGAATGTGCTTACACAATTTCGCGTGATTACTTTTGGTCATGTTGCCGAAAAACTTGAAGAACTCGCGCGTCAGAACCTCATCCTTCTCAGGCATCCAAGATTTGGCGTCCTTGAACTTTGCCAAGGGCGTTGAAGTCAAATCGACGTTGATGAGGTCGCCATGCGCCGCTAAAGAGATGACATCGGACCAGAGCTTGAAGGTCTCATTGGTTGAGGTGATGATCTTTACCTCGTTGGTAATAGAGAGCTCCTTCGCCTTTCCGGCTTTCTTGAGCGCTGCCTGGCTCTTCGCAACGTCAATCATTGCGAAGCGCTCACAAACGGTGTTAAAAAATGGCTGCGCTGAACATAAACATGGTCGATTGAGTTTACAATTAAAGCAGAAAAATAAACATGTCCAGCAGGGTCCAACAACTGCAAGTTAGCTCGAGTCGAGCTAACCTGCAACCATAGAGTAGACAAATAAAGCGATTTCAATCTAAATACAACACTATACAAATAGTGAGCAAACATGCACTTTAGCTCGACTCGAGCTAAAGTGCATGACCTTGGTTAAGATATATTACCTCAAACTTCTTGTCATTTGCAATCTCCACTACCGTTCTCCAACTTGACTTGTGAGACCCGCGAATGCCCGTGGGGGAGTGCTTCGGCATTGGTCTCCCAACTTGGATCCATAAAGCCCGAGAGCCGAGGATATTGGTTGCCCACGTCGGCTTGAACTGGACCAAGTGATTTACGCGATTATAATACGCGGATATCTTCCTCATCTTCTCCGGATCCTGTGTCCAGACAATGTAACACTGCCATGTTCGGAAGTGCCTTCTCATCACCTCTGAGACGTTGCCGTTGATCATCTCTTTTGATGCAGCAACGTTGTGATGGCCGTTGATGATGTAGAAGTCGCAGTCGCTGAGCTCCTCAACAGTCGTCGGCATAACATCGATTTTTGGCATGACGTAGAGAGTCTGCTTCCGCATCTTGTCGGGCATTTCGAGGTAATAATGCTTCAACTCCTCCATACCCCGAGGTTCGAATGCACGGATCGTCCACTCCGGCGGTGCATTATGCAACCTCATCACGTCAAGCTCGATCTTCATCTCTCTGTCTCCTTGGAAGAAGCAACTCTGACACTCTGTCCAGAATTTTTGATAAATTTGTTGGACGTTGTTGCAGTAGTCGATTGCCTCTCCGAACCTGAGCGCCTTAGGGAGCTCTAAGAATGCAGAGGCCATCGAATTGGCCAACTCTTCCTCTGAAACGAGCTTCGTCTTCTTTCTAGAAGAGGTCTCCGGCTTCTTGGCAGCTGAGCGCTTCTTGACGGGGGAAGCAGACAGAGTGTTGCGTAGGGTGCTTTGACTTGTTCTTGCACCTGGTGTTCTAACCGGTACCGACGCTTGACTCATATCCTGGGAACCGGTCACAGCCCCAGAAACTATCAATATTTCTATCAGGCGCCTCCCCATGATTAATGTTGTCTTATCTAGAGCGGCAAAGGTACTCATTCTCGATAGAATAACGCGGAGTTTATTAGCTACAGCCTTTGCTTTTAGTGGCTGACTGCTACTAGTCTCCCATTTTTTTAGCGAGATTTCGTGGTCGACCTGAGACACTATTTCATCAAACTTGGACCCCCTCAGAGAACTGACTAAATCATGGATACTGAATGGAGATGAATTATTGTTCACTACAATAGTGAACTTATAAGGATCTATGGACTCAGTCGTTGTCTCACACGACAACTTAACGTGATCGTTATCTTTGTGGACTACATCAGTAATCCTGGTCGTGAAGTCGATGTGTTGGGGTTCAACGATATCACCAGCGAAGGTCTGACCAAACACTAGATTGTCTGTATAGGTGGCCTACAGAAGCGTCCACTTCAGTGTCATCGATGGGTCTTTGAGCTCCCAACAATCCAAGTGGTTGTTGTCGTCTCCATCGTCATCATCAATGTCGACGGGCTTTGGCTGGAAGAAGTGCTGCAGCTGAGACACCATCCTGTCCCTCTCAGATCTGCATACACATGAAACCAAGCACAAATATTAGATTGCTAAATTGATCATTTAATTAGGATGGAGAGGTTACACTTTAGCTCGACTCGAGCTAAAGTGTAACCAAATACAAAGTATGTCAGTAATACTCTGCAACAAAATATAGTCATTTGAAATATTATTCTAGACCCTTCCAATCAATTCATGTCTACTTCTCGTTCAACTCCCTTAAACCGTGGAAAAGCTTACGAACCGATCCAATCACTCACGAACCTCAAGCTTCGAGGTTCTCAAGTGGTTGGAACAAGACTGAAGCTCATTCACGATTCAGGAAGCTGAACGACAAGTTGACATGAGTTGAGATACTAGACTGTGATTACACAATGGTAACATTGTTGTATTCAAGCTAATGCTTCATCTTTAGCTCGACTCGAGCTAAAGTGCTATAACATAGAGTGTATATCTGTACAGCTCTGACACATTCAACATTCCTTTGGAAGACTTTCCTAGGCTTTTTTATTCAATTCATGCCTACTTCTTGTTCAACTCCCGAAACTGTGAAAAAACTTACGAACCGATCCAATCACTCACGAAGCTCACTCTTTGAGGTTCTCAAGTGGTTGGAGCGGGACTTAAGCTCATGCACAATTTCTGAGAGGTGAACGAGAAGTAGACATGAGTTGGGTCATCGATATCATCGGTAAACTTTACTTTTGGAATGTTTTAGGTCAGAAAGTAGAGGTGTTTGAGATTTGGTTTAGTTATTTTATTTTACACTTTAGCTCGATTCGAGGTAAAATGTGTTGGCTTTGATAAAAGCCCTGAGATTTTTTGAGACCCAGAGCGTGAGCGTAGATATTATGATCACTTTTGCTGGAGTCGGGCTTTAGCGCGACTACAGACGCAATTAGTAGTACATTTTAGCTCGATTCGAGCCAATGTGCAAAAAATGATGCACTAGTCATGTAGAATTCAGCTCTACTTGAGCTAGAGTGAACTGGTCTAATGCATGTTATTGCGCACTTTAGCTCGAGTCGAGCTAAAGTAGGCTTTCCAGTATGCTTTATTTGCCACACTTTACCTTGAGTCGAGGTAAAGTGCAGCCAAAAGAGCACACTAGAGAACCTACTTTAGCTCGAGTCGAGCTAAAGTGTGGCCCATATTGCACAGTGGAGGCCCCACTTTAGCTCGAGTCGAGCTAAAATGTGTTCATTGAAAAGCATATTTACTGCAGTTTGTGCACGTTTGTCTTTCGTTATATGATATTTAAGACGTAGGGTTTAGGGCTCCTGGGTGAGAGTATGGATTTTACCTTTCAGCCATTGATTATGAACTTGAATCCCAGACAAATTCTACTGGAACTAGACGTCCTGCAAGAACAATAACAAACCCACACACAATCAATCAAAGTAGCACATGGAAACCAACACATTGATACCAGCACATTGAAACTAGCACAAACACAACATTGACACCAGCACAAACCAGCACATTGAAACTAGCAGAATGCAACATATTGACACCAGAACAAACCAGCACATTTAAACTAGCACAAACCACCACAAACCACCATATTGAAACCACCGAATTGAAACCAGCACATTGAATACACAAACTCATCTACGTGCTCACACATACATCAAAAGCAATGGTACACATATATAATGTTTCAACACATCACATCAAAAGCAATACTACACAAATATCAAAAGAAATGCAAGACTAAATGAGTGCACTTATCTTTAAAACTGAGAATCCGATTGAAAAAGCTGCAAGTCTTGTTCCTCGTTCACATCAATCCTCCGCGCACGGCCGTTTCAGACTCTACGTGCTCACACAAACTCACAGAAACTCACACAAACTCACACAAACTCACACATTCTCACACAATCTCACACAAACATCCCTAAACTCCAGCGCTACACTATACACAAACTCACACAACCAGAATTGCACGTCCTACAAACCCTATCCACAGAAAATCCTAAACTGCAGTAAATTGCGCACGAACGCCTAAACTGCAACGCTAGAGTATACACAAACTTAACAAACCCTGTAGATAACGAAACTAACACAAACCATAAAGACGCAATGACAAACTAAACAACAACAACAACAACGCGTGGAAGAACAACAACAATGCCTGGAAGAACAAAGAGAAAGCTTGGACAACAACGAAAAGAGGAAAAAAGAAGCTCGCGCCACGATTTCGTGGGGTACCTCTTGGGGCACCTAAAGCCGTGAGGGTTGAAACCCTGTAGCCGTGTGGTGCTCCCGATATACCTTCGGGATACCCTTCGCGATAGTGGGGTGAGACCCTCGAGTATTAAAGGTGGATGCACCACAAATCTTTCACCTTCGTTATTGATACCCAGAATTTCAAAAAGTCAATTTAATCTTACTAGAATAAGTTCAAGATATTATGCACGTTTAGTATTTCTATACTCATAAATTTCCTACACAATTTATCTGAGCCATTAACACTACAATTTTGCTTATTCTCGGGCAACGAGCACGAAGCAAAGGAAAAATGATTATTTCCAATTTCATTCATATGATCTCAATTAAAACTTATAAGTTGACATTTTTTCAATAATACACAAACTTAGATTGCACGGAAGTGAACGATTATAGTGTTTAGTGTTAGAAACAAGATTATAGTGTTTAGTTTTCTTTCATGCTTTCAGTGGATCAGCTGGCTTTCACTTGACTCAATTTCAATTTCTACATTACACAAGGAGTAAATTCATTACCATTGATATATATATAAGTTCCTCCTACACCAGTTATTAGGTGAAGCACATTTATGAGAGTTTTAAAGCTACAATTTTAAGATTCTATTACTTTGAATTCAAGTTTTGCTTTTCTGTGAGTTTGATATTATTTACTTTGAGAATCGAACAGACAATAAGTATGTTAAGACCACATCTTGCAATAGTATAATTTTAAAATAAACTAGCAGTTGGCGCTTGCTCCTAACATGTGGAGTTTGGGCCCCAACTTCTCGGGTTTGGGCCCCTAACATCTTGAGTTTGGGCCCCTAACTTCTTGGGTTTGGGCCCCTAATATCTCAAGTTTGGGCCCCTAACATCTGGAGTTTGGGCTAAAACTTAAAATGTTTGGGCCCCAAGCATCTTCGGTCACGGCCTAAACTTATTTAGTTTGGGCCCCAATCATCTTGATTCTGGACCCCAACTTCTTGGGTTTGAACCCAAACTTTTAGGGTTTGGCACCCAACATCTTGATTTTGGGCCCCAAACATCTTAAGTAATTGCAACTTGATTTTTTTCTCGCATGAATTTGATACGTAGTATATGTATATATATATATATATATATATATATATATATATATTAGTAGTTGGCGCTTGCTTTGCAACGCATTAGTTCAACCATTTTAATGTAGTTTTTATATCACAAAATATAAAAAAAGAAAGGTAACAACAATCTACATAAAATATAAATATGTCTTTGAAACCTATGCATGAATTTTAATAATGTAATGAAATAGAATAGAAAAAAATAAATTAGGTTTTAGATTCTTTGCATTTTAACATGGAATTTCAAAAATGTAATGAACATTAAATTTGTAATCAAGAGTTTCAAATTTATTTTGGATAAGCACAAATTGCAACACACAAATGCAAATTTCACACATCCACAAACTCAACTTGCAATTACAATCTCAATTTCACACATCCACAAACTCAATTTGCAATTACAATCTCAAAACTTGCAATCTCACCTCAAAACCTGATTTCAATCTCTACAACTCGAATATGCAATTTTGCAACTCCAACTTTGTATGCCAACCTCCAAGATCACAACTCCAACTTCACAAATTTTTTACTCCAAGTTTACAACTCATAATTTACAATTCAATCTTTTAGTGCTTAACTCAAAAAATATTTTGAACGTCAAATTTGTAATCAAGAGTATAAATTGCAACACACAAATGCAAATTTGTCACACCCAAAAACTCAAGCTAATGCTTTGCAACGCATTAGTCCAACCATTTTAATGTAGTTTTTATATTACAAACTATATTAAAAAAAAGGTACCATGATTCACTACGCGGTTGGCTGCACCGTTCCTACAGTTCACTGCATGGTTGAGTGCGCGATTGATCGCTGCGTGGTTCACTACGCGGATTATGATTTTAGTAGAATGATAGCTCTTTTGGAGCTAAAGTGTGCATATTTTCTTCTTAGTTCCCTACATTTAGTCACGGTGCACACTTTACCTCTAATAGAGCTAAAGTGTGAATTTTTCTTTTTTTTCACTTCATTTTGTTTTTAGTGTAACGATACAAATACTGTAGTTAGAGCATCTCCACCCCTAACGGAGAATTTTCCACGCCATCGGGAAGGTGCCCAAGTTTGAGATGACAGGACGGGGGTTACCCTTTTCCCCCGGCACCGTCCCCAAATTGGCCACTCTGAGGGAACTCCAGCGCCCAACACTGACTCATTAGTTGGCTAATTTTTTTGGGGGTTTTTATTGTTTTTTTTAATTCCCTCGTGTCATTACATGATTGAATACATGCTCCCAGGGAATTTTGGTGTCCCCTGTACTTTTCGTAAATTTACTATTCAGAAGAACCGGCACCGTCACCCCAGTGGGCCGAGACACCGGCCTCGGCCTCACAAAGTGGGCTTTGCCGTGTTTATTCCTGCATCCCGGTCCCTCTACCCCGGTAAAGATTCTCTTTTTCTAGTACACTATTTGTCAACAAGTTGGCAACTAGTTTTAGCCACCATTGTCCTCAATATTATCCCTCATTCGTTCACCTATTGCAATTTATTTTGTAATAGCCCTCAATCAAAACTCTGCCCTAGCACACAAATTTGTTACTTGATAAATAGTGTTAGCTTAGAATCTTCAGCCTACCGGTCGCCATGCATTTATTCTTTGTCTCATCTTCAACCTCAAATTTTTAAAGTCTTATCCACAACTATTCTCATTCCCATCTCTTGCATTTCCTTTACATTATTTAATATTATCTAATGAATATTTAATGTGTAATCATATATTTAGTCAATAACTAATGAGTTTATAATGAATTTTCATAGGATATTTAATGTATATTTGTATATCTGTAACTTTTATGCACAATTAAAGAATATTTAAATATTATTTAATGAATGTTTAAAGTTTTAAAAGTATATTTTATGATATTTTAATTAATATTTGTATATTTAATTATTATTTATAGAGTATTTAATGTACTGTTAATATATAGTTAATGAATAGTGCATAAATTTCTAATGTAAAATCAATGTGTATTTGAATATTCAATGAGTATTTAATGAATATTTACTTTATATATAATGCACTTTGAATGCATATGTGATAGATATCTAATGAGTATTTTACTTGTATTTCTATATTTATTGTAAGTTTAAGTTTTTTCCTTTTCCAATATTCCTTTCTTTTCACACTTTCGTTACCAGAAGAATGTTCTTATATTTCTAATCTTCTACTTGTAGTTTCATTTTCCCTCCATATTTTACATTCTACTATGTCCAATTTTTGTTATTTTCCTTTTGCTCCATACCTACGTCCGATTATTCCCAAGCTCTTTCTTGCAAATTCTTGATTTTCTACATGCACTCAACCCTTCTAAACTTTGATGCTCAAGATGTAATCAAATCATGATTAAGGTTTCCTACGGTAACTGTCCACAAATAAAAAACTTTATGTTCTACTATTTACTAGGATTGACATTTAGAGTAGTAGTTGACATTTAGTGTAATATAGTTTTGTCACTACACTTATTGTAAATTTTACAATTACTGTATGGATTCCTATTTAGTGTCCACTACACTAGAAGCCATCTTGTGTATACTGGAGCTACATAGTGCATTTTTGCTTTCTAATCCACTCCATTTAGTGATGGTGCACAATTTAGCTCTAGTAGAGCTAAATTGTGCGTATTTTCTTTTTAGTTCACTGCACCTAGTGATGAGGCACACGTTAGCACTACTGAAGCTAAAGTGTGTGCACACACTCCTTTTAGTTCATTGCACGTAGTGATGGTGCACACCTCTACTAAAAACCGAGATGATGTATGTGCAATGTGTACTTCCACTTTTTCAAACAATCATTTTGAACTCCGTACTTCTCTTTATGGTTAAGTATTTCACAAGTGAAATAGAAATCTTTTGAATTTTAAAAAGATTTTCAAAATATGTGGACCTAAATCTCCAATAGTAATATTAAAAAGCAAAAAAATATGACGATCCCCTAGTCTTCAGTGGATATGAAGTCTAAGTATTCTTGGTACCCTAAATCAATAATATGTGACAATGTGTGAAAATGTATGAATTGGGCTATAATCTTATTTTTCACTAGAAAAAGAACATGTTTTTCCACAATATCAATCGTTCTAATATCACTTCTAGGTATTGAAAAACATTCCATACTGTGTCATAGCAAAAGGATTTAAGTTGCTCGACGTGCCGGCAATCGAAAAGTTTCTCTTTTGGCTAGCATAACTTTTATTGAAGACGTTCATTGAGAAAATAAATTACTTATAAATATGCCTCATGACTTCTATCATCCTTCTACAAAATTTTGAGAATTTAAAATATAATTTGCGACCACTGGAACGTGCTCATAAACTATTTATTCTTTTTTGCATGTATAAAATTTAAAATTACTTACATTATGATCATTAAATTATGCTTGATGCACTAAGTGATACACTTTGTATTAGTTATATTTTATATTTTGATTATCCTTTTTTTCTCATGAGGAGGTCATTCCATTTCTTGTTTAAATCTTTTAATATTGTTCCACTCTCTATGTTTTACAAATGACAAAGTCTTTAATTTCACGTCAAAACATGAAATAAATTGTGTATGGTCAAGAATTCCTCCATCTTTCATGTCATGTTAGATTGTCACACCCTAAACTCATGATAATACAATTTGAACTAAAGAATAAGATATTTTAATCCAACTATTAGTTTGCGCACATTTTCGGTCTTTGAGTACTTAGTGGATAGTAACCAATTTCGATTCCAAATCCAGACCATGGGGACACTTGGGATTCTTGCAAAAGAATAAACATTCTAAATTGATTACAAAATAGTAACATTATGCACTTTTTAAAAACCCCAAAGAAATGATGTCCAAAGCATTTTTGAATACATACTTTTTTGCTCAAAATACACGTGCACATACAATATGTTTTTTTTTGTTTTTTTTAATGTGACTCGTTCGTTAAGGTCTTTGCTTTCAACTTTATAGATAAGTCCTATTTGGATTGTAATACAAATTCTTTCTATTCATCTCAATATCTTCTCTACATTTCCCTATACCTTAGTTGAATTGTCAACATCCGGAATATTCAAAGTATTAGTAAATTGAAATGAAATATCATCACAAGGATAAAACCTAAACCAAGGACCCTAAACCCTAAATTCTAAACCCTAAATTCAAAACCCTAAACCCTAATTCTAAACCCTAAATCTAACCCTAACCCTGCTCGTTACCCTAACCCTGAATCCCACAGTTATGTGTATATTACTCGCATGTGCAAGTATATTCGAGGTTTGTACTCTTCCTTATTTTAGTCGACCGGGAAATAATGGATTCAATTTCCCGCCGAGATTTAAAAATTGTACTTTTTATGGGGCTGTGGAAGAGTTTCTTCCTACCAATTCTGAAGTCGTAGCCCGGAATGGAAATGGTCGTGTTACCGTGAGTGACCTCGCCGAACTTCGGCCAGTTTTCTCATTTCTTCTTTCTCAGTTTGGTTGATGTGCAAGGCTGGTGGGTGGGAAGCTTGGAGGTGGTACAATTGTGGGAGGTTGAGGAGTGCAACATCTATAGGTTGCGCACGGTTGAGCAAGGCGCTTGCGCGAGGCGACCACGCACCGGTTGTCTACTTCATAAGGTACACAATGTATACTTCTTGCATTCTCCTTGCACTCTAGCATTTAGGATGTGACAGTGATGTTTATTGCTCTATTTCATGTAGCTACTGTGATTTTGAAGCGTTACTCCGACTATCTCGATGACTAACGCAAAGATTTAGGCTCTAGTATACAGAAAGGCAGATCCATTGGCTGAAGAGTTTGTTTGTATGAAGCCTGAAAATGACGCCGAGAATCACGGAAGGACATTTTAGCTCGAATCGAGCTAAGCTGTCATTCCATAATACTAACAACAATTTAGCTCGAGTCGAGCAAAACTGTCAGCCCATCTTATGAACGATAGTTTAGTTCGACTCGAGCTGAACTGTCGTTGGAAATAAGGTAGGACAGTTTAGCTCGAGTCGAGCTAAACTGTCGTACTATATTGATAACGACAGTTTAGCTCGTCTTGAGCTAAACCGTCATACCTTATTTCCAACGACAATTTAGCTCGAGTCGAGCTAAACTGTCGTACCTTATATACTATGTCAGTTACCTCGAGTCGAGATAAATTGTCATACTGTCTAATGTCAATATTTTAGGTCGGGTCGGGCTAAAATACCATTATCAAGGGTGTGATTATTTCATTTTCGCATTAAATCTGGTCCCATGAAATTACATTCTTGTCATATAATTCCATATGTGTTTACCTTGATTCGAGCTAAATTACCCACTTCATATGCTTCTTCATTGATGTCTATTCCTACAAGGTATTCACCCATACTTATTGGATGGATTATCTAATACTTAATACTTATCTTATTGGAATGCAGGATGTCGTCTTCGGAGGACAACGATGTTCATGTTGATGCTCCCGTGAACCCAAACTTTCTTGAGTTTGATGTTATTCCTCGCCGTCTCTGGGTCGGGATGACTGTTTCGCTTCACAATGGTTCGGGTGTTCGCGTTGCGGAGGGGTTGGTTCGCAATGTCTGGTCCAATGCAATTCTAGGTTCCTCTGGTCCTCTTGGGGATTCGAATGTTATAGTACAGGTGTTGTCATACCCCAAATTTTAAATTTTTTATAATTAGTTACTTAGGAAGGGTATCACCATACCACCTTATTAAGTTTAGAGGTAAGTAGCCACCTAGTAATGGCTCTTAGGGAGAATTATGATAGGAAAGGAATAGGACCCTAGGGAGGTGCTAAAAGGGACAAGTAGTGGTTTAACATCCGATCCTAACACCCTTGTCAAACGGGTGGGCCGAGAGCTCCGAAGGGCCTTACCCCAAGGAAGCTCAACCGGCACCAACAAGGAAGCTCAACCGGGACCAACAAGGAAGGTCAACCGGCACCGACAAGGAAGGTCAACCGGCACCGACCAGGAAGGTCAACCGGCACCGACAAGGAAGGTCAACCGGCACCGACCAGGAAGGTCAACCGGCACCGACAAGGAAGGTACGTCTAAGAAGCTCTGAGCCAAGTATAAAGCCCGAACCTCGGGTAGGTCCGAGTATCCGAGCAGTAAGTCCGAGCATTAGAACTGGAGGCGCGAGGGCGAGGGACATCAAGACGAGGACGAGGGCCAGGCACAGCACGAGGACGAGGGCCAACAGTACGAGGGCGAAGAGATCAAGACGAGGACGAGGACGAGGGCGAAGAGCACGAAGACCAGTAGGACGAGACGAGGATCACGGTGACCAGTAGGAGGAGAGGACCACCAAGATCAACACCAACACGAGGGTCACCATGACCAATACGAAGACCAACATGACGAAATGAGGATCATGGTGACCAACAAGACGAGACGAGGATCACCAAGACCAGCAGGACGAGAGGACCATCGAGACAGCACGAGGAGGAGACAAGGTAGGTCCGAGCTCATTCCTGGAGGTAGGTCCGAGCTCACTCGTGAAGGTAGGTCCGAGCTCGCTCATGAAGGATAGGTCCGAGCTCACGCGTGGAAGGTAGGTCCGAGCTCACTCGTGGAGGATAGGCCCGAGCTCACTCGTGGAGGATAGGCCCGAGCCCACTGGAGGTCCGCAATCTAGCAGGGGGAGAGGATCACCAAGACGAGCATAAGGATCACAAAGACCAGTAAGACGAGACGAGGATCACGGTGACGAGCAGGACGAGGACCATCAACACGAAGACCAGCAGGACGAGACGAGGACGAGGGCAAGGAACAACATGAGGACGAGCGAGACAAGACGAGGATCACGGTGATCTGCGAGGGACATCAAGACCAATATCGGGGAGAGACGAGGACAAGGGCAGGGAGCTCCCTCTGAGATAAGCAAGAGTTATTACCACCATGACCTCCACAATGAAGGATGTCTCCCCCACCATTCCAAGGGATCGACTTGAACTCACCGAATTGAAGGAAGACCTTCTTCGGATGGGCTGCCTCTCACTCCTCGACTTCTGCTGGAGTTTTTGTGTGGACTCCACGATGCAGGAGCTACGACAAGACCCGCTACTTAAGCCAGAGGGAAGTAGCATCCGAGCTTGCCCGGACCGTTGGACCATGGGAAGATGGCAGGAGGTGTACGGCTTCCCGCGACAGGGGGCGGGCTTCACAAGTTTGAAGGAGGAGTACGCCAAGGGGCTCTTTGGTACCAAAGATGCCAAGAATGGCTATGCATTGCAAGATTGCCAAGATCCTCGGGCGAAGAGGGTGTTCGCGTTCCTCGTACCCATCTTGCACCCGGAGAAGCCTATCCGAGTCACGATCACTATGGCTAACACCTTGTATGGTACTTATTTGGGAGAGCGAATGGTGAATTGGGCTCTTATCATGAAGGAGGTAGTGATGAGGTTGACGAAGAGCGTCAATAGCACCAGACGCTCGCCCATTTGCCCTTACCTCATCCACCTCTATCACCACTTCAAGGAGACCACCCCGGAGGAGGCCATGGCGTATGGCACGCAACTAATGATGAAGAAGTTCGAGGGGACGGAGTCGGAGTCCGAACCCGGATCAGAAGGAGGGAGTAGCTCATCGCAGTCAGAGGGAGAAGCACTCCCACCTCCCAAGCACCAACGACCGAGCCAGGGAGGAGCACCTTCCACCCGAACTCGAGTTGCTATCCGGGCAGCCGCTACGGGATTAGCTCAACTCGGAGGGAAGTCTTACCGTGCCTCCGAGTTGGTAGAGGCTCTTTGAGTGTTTGTGGATGATGTAGACAAGACCTTGGGGCAGTTGGGTAGTCTTCTCGGCAATACCTCTTACCAAGGACTGGTTGCGGCGGCCAAGGAGAAGATGGGAGGAGTCGGTGACCTCCGCCTTATGGAACAGAAGGTGAGCCGACTCACTTTGGATGTGACCAAGATGAAGAGCCGGGCCTTGGAGGCAGAGAGGAGTTGCAAGAAGGCCCTTCTCCAAGCCAACGCATCGACCTCGGCGTTGCAGCAAGTGGAGGAGGCGTTGCACGTCCCGACGGAGGCAGTGATGAAAGCGAAGATGTTTGATGCGAGGTTGGAGAGGGATGGCTACATTTTGAGCAAGAAGGTGATTGCCTTCATGATGGAGCAAACCGTGAAGATCGAGGAGGCGTATGCCAACATGAGGTTGTTGGTAAGCAACCTCACCCATATCCTATCCAAGTTTGTGGAGGATTCGGCAGGTTCGGACAAGGATGGTGATTCGGGTTCGGATGCGGATTCGGAGAAGGGTGACCAAGGACTTCCGCCGGGCAAGGAAGTGATTGATCTTGATAGCCCTATTCCCCCTTCTCGAATTCTCGTTGTGGGGGGGTACCGTTTGTTCTTCCCCTTCAGATCTCACCACGCAGGTATAGAGTGGAAGGAAGGATAGCTTCGGTGCCACGATGGAGCCCCCGCGCATGACCCTCCTTCGTCAGTTTTCCCTTGGAGACACCGTTCGCGCAACACCGACTGTTAGTCCTTTGCAGGGTATGTCTCCGTTTGGGAAGACCACGAGTGAGATTTCAGCTTACTTGCACCTTCCAGCAAGAGTTTGAAGAAGCGGAAGAGGAGGGAAGAGAAGAAAAGACTTGAGGAGTTGGCCCGGAAGTAGGGTCAGAATCTTAGTTGATAGATCACTGTTCATTCGCGGACTAGACCCCGCGTTGACTTTGGGTTTTGACTTGGTTTTGCCTTGGGAGTTGTGTAATGGATAGAAGTCAGCTAGGGTTACTCACTTTTGGGCAAAAAAAATATACCCAAAAGTATATTTTTTTGGAAAAAAAACTTGATTTTGCCCAATTTAATGGAAAAAAAAGGTTTTTCTTCAGAAAAAAGTATGTTTCAAGATGGATCTACGCATGATGTATCTAATTGGATAAGAAATCAAAGAAAAAATCAACATTGAGTCCTATTTTAGGAGCCTTGAAGAAATATCTTGATTTTTAGCAATAAAAGTGAAAATAAGTTTTCGATCTAAAATTTTCAATTATAATATATGAACACATTATGGCGTGAGTGTGTACCAAAACTTTTGAAGTAATTAACTTCCTAGAACTCTCAAAATAGGTATATTTGGCAAATGTCATATACTTGTGACAGATATATACTAATGAAAGATATACCTATATTGGCCAAACCGTAAGTCAGAACTCAACATTTTTGGGGTTTCTAGACTTTAAATCAAGGCAATTATCACATTCCATCAATAGAATTCCAAGATCGATCCCACATTCGCACTATGCAGCAAATGAAGGTTTGTGACACTTTCCAAAATCATTTGTGACACTATAAATATACCACCTTAGTGGACTTTCACCCTAATAAGTGACCTCTGACGGTGCACGTCGTGTGGAGTGGCAGCCACCGCCGCCAAGAGTAGTTAATGCGCCATCTTTAGTTAGAAGGGATCGTTTGAGTTTGGACTCTTGTGTGAGTCCTTGGTAGTATAAGAGAGGAGTCTTGTGGCCCCTCTCTTCACTGCTTGATGTGTGTATTTGCTTTCAATTTAATTCTAAATCTACGCTCTGAGAAAACCTTCGATGGATGGAGAGCTCGGATTGCATACATGATTGTGAGTGCCATTTCAAGTAGTCCACTCCTCAAGTCTATACTAATTGTCTAATCACTATTTCCTTGTTCCATCAAGTAGATTAGTCCGGGTGGATGGGAATAACAGGTGAGGTGAGAAGATAGCTAGTAGGGGCGTGACTCCAACTCTAACCGTTACAGCCGTTTCCTTGTTCCATCAAGTAGATTAGTTGGGGTGGATGGGAATAACAGGTGAGATTGTACGTGTCTAGGGAAGGACGAGGGGGGGAGTGACGGATGTATAAGGGTCCTAGCGAGTCTTGAGTGACCTGCCGACGTCAGATAGGTGTCGGTTTTGAGGGCTCGGGTCTATCCCTGACATATCCCACCTCCAACCGCATAGGATGTGGAGGGAGTCTAGGAGGAGGACGGAATAGTGGGTAGGTAGGCCCCTTGCTCACTTACATTACACCACTCCTAGCCTCGGACACACGGGCTTAACACCCCTTTGGCGGTATCTCAGTGACACCATAACCATCCAAGTGAGTGAGTAGAGTTAGAAGGAGAGAATGGGAGGAAGAGTAGCTGTTACTTGTGTCAAACCCTGAACTCTCTGCGAGTCCACGGACTACCATCCGTGGTGATATAATCTTTATCTGGGTACTCGTGTACCCCGGATGTCTATAGTGTGTATAGTTGTAAAGATAATCCCCCCCTTCCCTTAACCGGGACTAAGCGAGGTAGGTCCTTACCCGAAGGTCCCTACCTTCCGACGAGGTAGGTCCCTACCCGAAGGTCCCTATCTTCCGACGAGGTAGGTCCTTACCCGAAGGTCCCTACCTTCCGACGAGATAGGCCCCTACCCAAAGGTCCCTACCTTCCGAGCGAGGTAGGTCCCTACCTGAAGGTCCCTACCTTCCGAGCGAAGTAGGCTCTTACCCGGGGGAAAGCACTCGTACGGAGAGCAGCGTGGTGGATATAGATAACGCGCAGGCGTTGTAATCTACCCCTTTTCCTTTATTTCCTTTGATGTAATTATTGTGATATAGGTAACATTGTGTACATATAAACTGGTTGTTAGCTGTTGTAGTTCTCGGTGATTCTCTGTGGGAACGATTACCTTAAGGGTATCTTTGTGTTAAGATGTGAATACTTGCCAACACGTACTACGACAGGTGTCTAGTACTTTTGTTCAGGAGGAAGCTCTTGATGAATGGAGGTACTCGTTTAAGTCCTGGCCAATTCAACAAGTCTTCTTAAACGGTGTGAGTCTCTTCCATCATTTCCTTAGGGACGTTTACAATGTCTGGTTGGTTGAGCGTAACAGACCTCTAGATGGGAGGTCCCGTTCATACGACAACTCCTCAAGGAATACACGTCCAACAGTGTCCAGGAATGCTAAATTCCTCATGACCCCTCATTCCATTAACATAGTTGCAAGCAATAGTTGTTGCATTCAAAACTGTGTTCAACACTACCCTAGAGATAAAATAAAAGCCCTCCGGACGCGCTTGTACAATGAGACCATCGTGCAGTTCACAAATCATATCAAACTCGACGTTCATAGACAGTTTCATAGAATCGCTGCGGGTAGGAAGGTTGTGACCCTAGAGGGTGTGGACGTTTGTGCCCATGCCTGGATGAAAATCATGGGTGTAAGTTCGAGTACGTTCTATCGGAATGCAAAGGACGATGTCGCTTGTCATGTAGCTCAACACCATGGGAATATTGGTTTGCGTAAGCCTAGAGGTCATACGGTTGTGGCTACTGCCACTCTTGGAGCCATCCTCGATAGACATGCGGACCACATGCCTCACAAGTCTCGTGTTCTCTCAACTGGGGGAGAAGGCTATGGCAAAGGTCTTACCTGCAAGTTTTAAGTAGAAGGATCAGATATAGCTTCTTGATGACCATCTCGCTCATTGTGGATTGCCGCCAATCTCAACCTCAAGCTTGAGTAAGATTCGGCGAATGAGCTTCCCTGAGTACTATGCCAAGAAAGGTGGAGACAACTTTGCCCGTTTTTCTACATGTGACAAATACCAGGATCAGAAGAAGCTTACTCAACCTGGAACACAAGCATCTCTGCTATGGCAAAAGAAGATGCAGGTTCACATCGATTCTGCTCTCGCACATCGGGACTTGTACTACCTGAACCGATTCCGATCAAAGTCGTCGCCCCAGGAGGTTCTAACCATCATGCATGATAAGATGGATCACTCAAAGACCGCCTCCGTAATTTTTTCACATAAAACAAAGCACTTAGATGGGCTTATGAAGTTGCCTCTTGCAGTCACAGGCATGCTTGCCCATGGTCATGTGGACCAGCGTTACGCCCATTACGGCCTTGATTTATACTCCCATGATGCCAATTACACGGTCGGGTCGTTCGCAAAACTATTGTGTGACCTGGAGGCGCATCATCCCGGCAACTCTTTCCTGAATGTAGTTCTCATCCATTGTATGCGGTAGTTTTATGGGGTGCCGAGATTTGTTTGGGTCCATTAGGGCAGATTCGAGATATCCCAGTTCCTGGGAGGCCTTTGCCACCAATATTGAACGTGCAAATGGACAATGCTGTTGGTGATTAGAAAAATAGATTTGTTTTCTGTTTTTGGTCTCTCCTTGTTGCAAAACGCATCTTCCGCGAGGTATATGTTAATTTTATGCTAGTTGGTCATACACATGATGATATAGATGCATTATTTGGACGTTGGAGTATGACACTGAGGAAGGAGAGTTTTCCAACCATTCCTTTGCTCATGAGGTCGTTCATGAAAAATGAGAGTGTTCTTACAATCCCGCATCTCATCCAAGAGGTTCTTGACTTTAAGAAGTTCATTGGGGATATGATTGCGGACGGTGATGAAGCTTTGCAGGTCATACGAAGGCTCATCAGTTCAAGTTTTATGTGGACTCAAGTGGTTGTCCCGTAATGAAGTATAAAATCCTTTGTCATGATGAAGATTGGCTTCCTAAGGGAGGAGAAGGTAGTGGCATCAAATTGTGGAAGGAGGATTCTGAAAGAAGGTCTTTATGGCCTCGCGGAGAACCTCATGCATTGAAGCCTTCTACGATGCGGCATCTCCATGAGGTGGTGAAGGGACTTTCAGGATTCATCGATCACTGGGAGCAATTATCGCGGGAGTCCGATGAAGCCCGATCGCGTTTTGAGCCGCTATCGTACTATTGGCGCGATGTTAGAGATGCTCTGACACTTCCAATAGATATGCCGATATCATTGGAAGACGGCTTTTGGCCAACGACACGAATTGCCCATGCCATTGAAGATGAGTTCTCAACGGAGGGTGAGGTTCGCGAGGAGTACCGTGAAGATGAACATTTTGTTGGGCAGAGACGCAATCGTCCACCTCCTTCTTTTAGAGTTGGTCATGATCTTTTTGCTGGCTATTTTGTTGCATTGTGGCCTTGTGATGGGGACGAGCGCCCATTTTGGATTGCTCCAGCAGTTTCAGATCCTAATTCTAACCCGGATATGCCAAACACAGTGCGTATCCAACTCTACCGCCCTATATCGGGCGATCGTGATGTTCTGAAGTTCTATAAAGATTGGGATATTGATTGCAATCTTTGCTGGACAATTGAAAAGGGGATAGCCATAACGTGGGAGAGTACCGATTCAATCTTGACAGCATGGAAACCTAGGTCTTCAAAGAGGGATTGAGGTCATGTGCAAGATTCAACTACAAAAATTCCGAAGGGACGAGTAGCAATTATCAAGGCCTCCTTGGAAGCACTTGCTAGGTCCGAATCGTAATAGACTTAGATAAATGGACTTTCCTTTTTCTAGATTTTAGATTCTGATGCGTAATATTTCATGTAGTATGGTTAGATCCATTGGTGCTAAGATTATATATATTTGTATTTGATTACACTCTGTATGACTATAATATGTGATGCCAATGATTGCTATGAAATATTCTCTCCATTGTTTTTGCGTATCGGTGATAATTTGCAGTATGTTTTATTTTCTTTTTAAAATAACAATGTGGTAAATTGCTATTAATCTTGAAACCAATAATACCAGTAATTGCCTTCATGGTGAATGATAGAAAGTAAATGTTGGGTCGCACTTTAGCTCTAGTGGAGCTAAAGTGTGAGCAAATCTTCTTATTTAGTTCACTATACTTAGTACCCTACGCAATGGTTAGTTTCGTACATAATTAATTCAAAATGGGGACTTGTCCAAAATTTTGGAAATTTCAAGAGATTTGGCTAGGCGATACCTATGTGATACCAAGGTGACACCCGTGAAAGATCTAGGTGGTACTTGTGCAATACCTATGTGATATCCATTGTCTCGAATCAATGTGACAAAAAAAAAATGCTTCGGCACTTGCCTGCCGAAACTGGCCGTAGCGTACGGTAATGGTGCGCACTTTAGGTCAAGTGGAGCTAAAGTGTGTGGAATTGCCTTTTTGAGTTCATTGCACCTCTAAGTGATGAGGACACTTTAGTTCGAAGAGAGGTAGTGTGTGTGCAATTGTAGTTCTGGAAGCAAATGTAGGGGTATCAGTGCAAGTTGATGAAGGTCATCTATTGCTCTCACTTTCAGCATCAAATGTTAATGTATGTGGCTCAGAGCATTATTCAATTATTGCCCAAGTTCTCAATTGATTGCAGCTGTGCTATGCCCATGTTCTTTGTGTAATACCTGAAAACGTGCCTTAGAATAGGAGCTAAGATTAGAATACAGTCATCGTTTTCATTTGAATTTTGTATGTTTTTTTGGTCAAGAATTCCACATTTATTATGGGATGACCAGAGAATGATCTTTAAAGGATTACAATGAAGGTATGTATGTGTGTGTGAGAAATCTATGTATGTGTGTGTGTGTGGGAAAAATGGATGTATGTGTGCGAGACATGTGTCTATGTGTGAGAGAAATCAAAGTATGTGCACGTGTGTTTGTGAGAAAAATGTATGTGTGTGTGAGTGAAAAATACAGTATAAGTGTATGTGTGAATGAGAAATCTAAGAATTTATGGTGTATGAAATTTAATATAAATTTCAACATGTCAAGTATAACACTAAATTTCATCATGTCAAATTTAACAACAAAAGTCACCAATATTGACAATTGATGTTGAAGTTGACATTTAATGATTGATACATTAGTAGGGATATTGTCATTAAGTGTTCATTTTCGTAAGTAGTGTTGCAAACATGAAATATTATTTTTAGTGTAGTGATGTTCAACCTTTTAAAAATGGGTTATTTCATCCAAGTACAAGTTACATTTCTCCCACTTTACGGAATGCTTGACAACGTGTTACTCTTTCCACCCTCAATCCATTAGGGGCAACTGATATTCCACCTTGCCAACAGCCCAGAGTGTCAATTCTAACATAATCCATTAACCCCTAAGAGCCCAAGTGTACGTGGGGCTTACATTTTGGATTTTGGGCGGGTTCCTAAAATTCATTTAAATTTTATTTTTTTAAAACTCTTATACTAGATTGTCCTTGATAAGAGCTCCATGGAGATGTTTTTATTATTTTATTGAATTCATGGTTTGAAAGTTAGTACCACTCAAAGTTAGAAATGGGGACTCCACGCATATCCAAATTTTTTCTAGAAGTCTCTATTGACATTGAGATTCTCCATGCATGTAGGGAATATTACCTTCTTTGAAACTGTCAAAAAAAATAAAATTTGTCTTTAGTGGTAAAAACCATTTTAACTCAAGTCAAACATTTTTACACATTTCGGGCAAGCGAGGAAAAAAACTTCATCTTTTCTACATAAAACCTAGAAACCTTCATATTTTTCACTTTTCGTTTTACCTACAACAATATGTGGTGTAAACTTTCTTATTGACCTTTCAGATTATCGTTCTAAAACATATTAAATTCTCAAAAAAATAAATCGTGAATTAACAATTTTTGAACCTCCACTCCTTGCACATTTGTTCTGAGTATGTTACACCTCTCCTCTACCTCTAAAAATTGTTGTATGCGAAATTAACATCATGCTCAACACAATGGTAAAAGATTTAGACCTTGTGTAGTGCAAAAATATAATACCAAGTGAAGTCGAAGTTTGCTAATCCACTCAACGGAGGGAAGATAATGAACCATTTTCTTGACTTCAAACGCTATAATCTTTCAATCTGTGCGGTCAAAGTGTATGAATTTTTGTGAGTATGTTGCATAGTAAGTCTTTATGAAGATCGTACGGTATAAAGGATAAATATAAGGTTTCATTTCCTTTCTTACTCATTGCACTAGAATCAACAATTTTGAAGTGTTTTTGGTGTGAAATTGTCAAGGGTTTTTACGGGTTCAGGTTGGAGGAGAGACTGTACACGTTGAGTCGTCAAGCATTCCATGACGTCGCAGACTGCTTACTCTCACTTTAGATGAAGCAACTCCCTCATGAAACACATTTTCAGAGAATTGAGCCCACGAGTGTTAGGTGTTGCGTGTTATGTCTGGCTGAAATGCAAAACTCATTCGAACAAATCAACAAACAAGGTGAAAGACCTCTGGCGCTTCGTGGTGACGACAATGCCATCCTGAGCTAAGCTCGTAGTAGACCGCATCGGCTCTTTGGCTCCAGTCCAATGGCACCACCCAAGGATCCTCCTTCCCATATATCAGACACGGGTGGACTCCCCGTCTCCTTCAAGCTACTCATTCCACACCGTTGATTAGCCTTACTCGCTTGCGGAAATGCCTAAATCCTTCTACACAACTGAGACCTCGTGGTGATTGTTAAGCTTGAGCCACTCAGGATACTGGGGCGAGCTAGGACATCGTAACAATCTTAGTTGAAATATTTTCAGACAATGCACCAAACCTGATCAAGTTTTGGCCGAAGTCGGTATGCGCTTGAGGAGCGAAAAGAATGGAAGCAAATGCCGCAAACGCAGCTCGATGATCGGTCGCTTCTAGCATTTGCCGGATGAGCTTGTCGTCGACAACTGAGCTGTCTGCACACACATTGAGCTTTATCATTCTCTGTATCGTTCTCGGGCTCCGAAGAAGATTCCACCTGAAACAACAAAGGAGGGCGCTGAGCTCAGTGGCTCAATGAGCTGCGAAACGCTGACTGAATCAGGCCCCCTCATCAAAGAATAAAGACTCACCAAACTCTTATGATAGTCTTCGCAAACGCAGTAACCGGAAGCAGCCCTCCCCATGCAACGAGCTTCGACAGCAAAGGATACCGCCTCACGCCCCAGTCTCGCAGCTGCTGGTCATAGTGAAACAAACCCACGCCAAACCCCGGCAGCAGGAGCAGCGCGGGAGCATCGGTGTTGTCCATACCTGCGAGGTGGCATGGACGATAAGAGAGAGGCCTGAGGCTCATGAAGTGGACCTACTTCAAGGATAAGAAATGTCAGGAGACCGCATGCATGAAGACGACGTTCACAGTTGCCATGAAACGTGTTTCATGAAAGTAGGGTTTTCGTTACATTCGAATTTTCTAATTTAGAGGCATGATAGCTCACATGCTAACACACAATCGGAATAAGACAGTTAAGTATCGGAATTCCGTCAGGTCACATGAAATGGGAGCCCTAATCCAGTGATACACGATTCAGTGCAACCATGAAGGGCGATATCTCTTGGTCGGGAAACCCCACACCGGACAAAAACATGTGAAGACGGCCTTGTCCCACCTGCACTCTCGTGATAGATGTTCCAGCGATGGCGCCTTTTGCAGAACTGACTGAACAGGCTGGTCATTGAGGCACCATCGAAGTCTGAAGACTGAAGACCAAAGATGGGATCCAGCACACCAGCTTCCACGCCCTGCTTTCGATGCTCGGCGCACAGCCAAGCAACCGAACCCTGTTTATGTCCAGGATAATCACCTTACTCACTGGTTGTGTAACGAACTCGGAGCAAACCGAACCACTTAAGGATGCTGGTGCCCTCCAAGTAGTGGAGAAGCCACTGTGCCGCAGTATCCTCCGTTTCCAACTGCAATTCCACACCCTCCATTTCTTCATTTGCAAGGTTGGTGTGGACGTCAGGCTTCTCAAGATCCTTAATGACCCACAAGTCCCACCGATACTCACCCAAAACTCACCCAACTCACCACGGATACTCATACTAAAGACTGAAGACCAAAGATGGGATCCCAAGTTATTTGGAGCAACAATAAATTGGGGTCTTCTGCGACTTGGGCCACATGAGGTGCCTTAGTTTGATCTTCACATTTTGCACCCAAAAGAATCTACGCCAACTCTGCAAACCACTCACCACGAAAAACCCAAGGGGATGGGGATGATGTTGATCTTGTGTCGTTACAATCGTTCGCATCAATGAAAAAGTGTTATACCGATATCATATTAAATTCGTATAAACAAGTTTTGATGCAAGATTTATTTAGAAAATATTTCAAATCCATATAAAAATAGTTTTAGACAGATGTCATATAAATTGGGATTATATCGATATCATACAAAATTTTAAAATCATATAAAATAAGAATATTTACTCAAAAGGCACTACTATAATTTGAAAATAGAAAGCCATGATATCTTCTTTAGCTGACCGTATTGTTTGACACCACCCCTTACAAACCCACTGACAATTATAGCAAGTGACCCTGCTCGAGATCGAACCCTTTCCCTACAAGTCCAGTACAGGTAGGTAGGTCAATACGGGCAAAATGTCAGAAGGCGAATTTCAAGGCTCTGCAACCTACATGTGATTCTCACAATCAAAATATCACTTCATCACATTAGTGCTGTAACAGTCATAGTCATGCACTGCAATTTTAGTGATTTATTTGAAGTACAAGTTTGTGCCAAGAATTTTGTCCATTCTACAAATTATACAAGGTAACAGTGATGCGTGTGTAGGTGGAATGGCTACCATAGGCATCAATGGGTTTCGGCACCTCCTTGCCAAATCATTTAATATTTATAATCACAATGGTTTGGACAAAATGGGTACCAACTAGGTAGTACATAGGTATCCTATGGGTATCACTATTCATATCTCTTGAATTTTTCAAAAAAATTGGACATTCTTCATTGTGAGTTAATTATGTACACAATTGACCAAAGCATAGGGTACTTTTGTGTTTGCTAATCACAGGTTTTCATTGAATTTTGTTTTGATAATACAATAATATGAATACTATGAGAAAGATTAAGATATAAAAGGGTCAAAATACATGATGAAATACAATCATTAAAATTCCTAAGTGTGAAATATGTAAATATTATATTTATAGATGGCTCTTTATTTATTTATATATTTTATATATTAAATTATCAATATAGATGCAGTACTAAACTCTACCTATACAAATACTGTATACATTTAGTATGAATACTATATCATTTTTTAGGTTCATACTAGGGTTGGTACCCGTCGTCCCGACGGGGAGAGCGGAGGGTGGTGTGTTAAATTTACGTATGTTTTGTATTTTAAAACCTAAAAGCTCAAATCCACTCCAAAAATAAAGTACATTTGTTATACATTTGCATTTTGATCGGCTCTTTGTGCACAGAAGTATCACTTGCCTAACATAGGAGGAGAAAACCCTTCACATCAAGAGGTCAAAATCAAGAGTCATTAGGTTACTACCTAATATCAAGAGTGCATCATCGTGCCTCATCCTTCACATCAAGAGGTCAAAATCAAGAAAGAGAGGTCACGTGACAGGGAGCGGCGGACAAACGGACTGACGCCTATTATATAGGTAGATCACTACAAGATCATTAGATCGCAATATGATAATCGTATGATTTTTTTGATATATCACTTTTATACAAACTTCAGATTGGAATCTTTGTTCTTTCCAATTTGCTTACAACTTGAGTTGTGCCTTTCGTTGTGAGTTGATTAAACTTGTTTGATTTTGTGCAGAGTGCAGATAGATGGAAAGATCACCATCCAACAGGGGTTGTTCAGAACTTCGAGCTTCATGCCGTCAGGGCAGCATTTCAGCTGGTAAGAATGCAGTTTTCAGTTTGATCCGCTTCCATCTCTTTTGGGCCATCTTACTAGAAGAAGAAAGAGAGGTTAGATGACTGAGTTCTGAAGTTTAAAAGCAACGAAAACTAGTTCTATTCTCTCTTTGAAGAGTACCTAAAACATAAGGTTTAGACATATCAGCGAGCTTTTAATCTCACAGTAACCCAATATTCTCACACAAAGTAGTTTTCCTGAAAGTGAGAGGGATTCATTCCAAATTGTACGCTTCCCAAAACCAAGAACAAACCAATTTCATGACCGAAATGAGAGGTTTTTATTTCTATGAGTCTTATGTATTGAATTTTGGAGTTCTGGCTAGAGCAGGAAGACATGGTTGCTCAGCTGCGACTCATGAAGAGAAGACTGCAAGAGGCAGAGGAAGAGCAATATAAGGTTAATTTCAATTACTTATTGTTGGCATAGAATTCACTTTAGAGCTTCTCTGCTACAACTCGATATACTTGTCAGACCCGTCGGAGCTTTGAAGTGTGCTACTTCCATTGGATTCCATGGAGATCACTATTGACACATCATTGTCTACTATTGACTTTTACGGATTGTTTTGGAGTTCGATAGCCACATTTGGTGGAATCTGTGAGAATTTTGGCATTTGTATTTTGTGTTAATATTCATTTTTGCATATGCTTTCTCTTTTAATATTACTTGTAAATTCTCACTTCTCAATATTCACTTACAGGCAGAGGAGGATGCAGCAGCTTTGAGGGCCGAGATCAAGTTGCTGCAGGCAAGTGAGGATCAGTCTGAAAGCTTAGGGCCTACTGCGGAACAGCTTCGCCTTGCAGAGCAGCAGAACAACGCCCTCCAGAAGGAGCTTCAGGTGTGATCTATTCAGATGTGTTCCTATTGCCGTGACAGCGTTCCTGAACTTGTTTCTTCTTTCCCTGGTACTGTATCATTAGATCCTCATGACCGATATTAACAATTGTCACTTATCCTTTACCGCTATGTCAATATATGGCGAAGGCGTTAACGGGTGTTGATATTCGCACGATGAAATTGTTAGGTGTCTGACTTTTTTTATTTTCAACTTCCGCTTTGACATCTGCTTCTTGCATTTGTTGACCGTGCGTGGTCTTACCAAATGCGCTTTCAACATCCTCCGTCGTTCGTCTTCTTAAGGCTTGAATCGTAGCAAGAAATTATACTTGACCAGGAGCTGATTGCCGGCCCTAGTGTCGTCTTTTAGTGCTGATATTGTGCACCTATTCACCAGGAGGTGTTGTTGAGACTTCAGCAAGAGCAGCAGAGGGTCTCAATGGAACGTCAAATACCTGCCAGATTGAATGCTCAGAATCAAGATCTTCACAATGAGCTATTAGCTATGAATGCCAAACTTGCCGGTGAGTTTCAGATCTGGATCCATTGGGGTATTTTGAGAGTTCTTTCTTTAGTGTATTTCTTCAAATGAATGTGACAAGTATTGTAGGCATATATTCAACCAATGTCTTGATTTTTACGTTCTTTTTTTTTCCAATTGCTGCTTGTTGTGATCAGACTGTTGAATGCGGTATTGTGATGCAGAGATAGACGAGCCTAAGCAATCTCGAACGAGTGTCACTGTTCCTCTCTCTGAAACGGCACTTGTGGACTCAGCAACATCAAAAGTATGTACTGATGATGAGCAACATGACTAGTCGCATTTTTTTTGCTTGCAGCTATTTGTGTGAATGACAGATGCAGTTCAGTACTTGCAAGACTATTTGCAGCATCTCGTGATTTACCATTATTTGTTCTTACCACAATTGAATGACGGCAACATTGATGTGTGTTGTGATTTTCAAATCCAGGATGTTGTGCCTTCCGAGGAGTAATTGTTGGCTGATGAAAAAGCTAAGGTATTGAAAAGCACCTCATGTTGTCTTTCCAGTGTGATCTGTCCAAAGGTTAGGAATCAACACATACTTTAATGGCTATGCTTAATCCTTATTCTACTTCTGTAGTGCACACATCAACTTTTGCAAAAGCAGTCATAGGGCATCGGACATGCTCTCTCTCTTGCATGACACACGATGAAACAGCTTTTACTGAGAACAAACTTCGTGAGCTGGCAAATATGGTCGAACGACAAGAAAATGGTCGTCAGACATTACTCGCTGAGGTATCGTGTGAAGACTTCATGTCTTTTTTCTTCAAACGATAAACCCTGATACTTCTAGATTCAATGGCTTCATTTCTTGGCAAGGTTCTGGTTAGGGAGAGTTATACCGAAGTACCGAGGCATCCGAGGACTCCTTTGGGTGGCTTATATGCGGGGTATTCAGAATTTTTGGGTTTCTTCGATTAAGTATAACAGCATGGGAGGATAATCTGTGCAGATTGATAAACAATCTCTGGAGATGGAGAGGCTGTTTGTCGAGAATGAAGGATTACGAGAAAGCGTGAAGCAAACCACTGAAATCGCCGTACGGTGGGAACCTCAGGTGAGCAGTAACTTCCCCAGTAACTTATGTGTTTTCACTATGCGTTCAGGTGCAAGACTGTATCCAGCAAAACAACGAACTGCGAACCATGCTGAATTAATTGAGGCTTGAGCAATCGTCTATGGTTGCCTTAGCTGATGAAGATCCTTCGGCCTCAGTAGATCCACCTGCTGAAGCTGAAGGTCCTGGCAACAAAGCTGAATCAGAGAGCTGGAACTCTGAAAGGACCAAGCTAAAGGTAACGTTACCTGCCACATGCATGAATGTCTTTGCTGTAGAAGGATCTTCAGAGTCTTCACCGTTCTGTGCCTTAACGAACACATGTTCTAGGACATTCTAGAGACCTTTTCTGTCTTGTTTCCACTGTTTCCATGGTGTCGATGCTACTTAACCAAATCTCTTGCTATGCGTCTTTCAACTTCACAAAAGCGCCCTCCTGAACAACCTAACATGTATTCCACAGATTGAGTTGCCCAAGGCAATGGAGAAATCTGAGGAGTTGAGCGCACAATTGGCACAACAATCCACTGATTTGAATCGTGCGGTCTAGGCTTATACAAGTCTCAGCAGTCAGTGAGTTTTCTGACATACAGTACGTACGATGCAGAATGTCCAAGACTAAATCAGCTAGTTGTTTTTAAGTTGCGTTATAACCTCTGACGTGGTGCGTTTTTACAGATACAAACCTGTTTTTTCGAGTATTGAGAACCGGTTGATGCAAATACGTCAGGAGGCACCTGATGTTGTGCTTGCAGGTATGTGAAGTGTACATTACAGTCCATGGCATGGAATAGGCCTAACCATTGACCATTGCTTGCTCACCAAGTACTCAAAAGATTCAGTCTTGTTCAGAATCTGCTGCATTGTACCATATGAGGTTGCTAATGATTCTTTTAGACTAGAGCAGTAGTATTCATGCACCCCGCTTAAAGCCTGGTGCTTGACAATTGATTGATGATTCAAATCATTGGCTTCAGTTGTCGTTACTTGTGATGTTGTCCGACCAAAAACAAAACGTGAGCTGAATTGTGACGCACAGAGTATCAAGTAGGTTCCCTTTAGCTGCTCCTCAAAGTTGTTCTCTACCATTTTCTGGCTAGGGTGCACAATTTTGGCAGTTATGTGAAGATTGTCCACTAACTTCGAGATTTCATGCAGAAGAATGTGAAATCCTGAGTCAGTACTCCACATTCCAAACTTCTACATCATGCACAAGAACCTTTCAACACTTTCCTTTCTACTGTTTTGGACGTGCTTCACCAAACATTGTCGAAATTGATGAGTCAAAAACAGCCCTTAACGGAGAACTATGAAGGGGCATTTGCACCGCAAGCTACGCATCTCCATAATATATATAATTCTATGCAACCAATAATGAACACGGGAATTCCGACTCTGACGCGGTCAATGGTCCGCAGTCCCTCGGCGCCAAGTCGTCAGCTAGATTCCCCAAGTTGCAGCATCTACAAGCTCGACTAAATACAACTGGAACCCAACATATATCTTCAAGATATTAAGGAGCGATTCCCGTGCTCGGTCAGGGCAGCCCCTCAAGTGCCTGTGTTTCCGTAAGACTCTGTGGGATCCCACCTTTGAGGAAGAAAGTAAAGGTCGCGTCTCCGTGGGAAAGTCTGCGTATAGACAGACTCGGACTTCATCCCCGCAGCTCTGTCGACGCTTCTCCGGCACCTATTTGAACACCGGGTTCGTGGTTACCTCCCACTCCTTTGTCCGCACATCTCAGGAGTCGTCGCAGCGACACCATCGCCTAGAGGTGCCGCTGCCCTGGGTCGCGCGGCTTCGGCTTCCTTTCCCCGTTGTACTGGTCTTCTGCCACATCTCAGGCGTCGTTAGAGCCCAGCTTCGCCTTCCGATTGTGCAGCATCGCCTGATGTTTTCATCGCTCCGGCGTGCCTTTGCTTGTAGATCGGGCAGCGGCGTTGCCTTGGGGTTTCATTGGCTTGTGTGAGGTATTGCGATTCTTCTTTGTACGTGGTGATCTTCTCGCTTTTTTTCCGTGATATTTTGTCATTGCGCTTGGTAGGCCTTGATTCTTTGGGACGCCAATCCTGTAGGGTGACTCTTTTTATGTGGAACCTAGCGCGCCTATCCAGTGATGGTGATCTGGTGTTATTGCGTTTGATGAGGCGGGACTCTTTGGGATGTTGATGCTGGTTGGATGTCTGTGAAGCTGATTGGTCTAGTGATTATGTAGCGTATGTGTGTGCCTGTCTCCAGTTCTGATTTCATTAGTTTGTGGTGGTGTCGGTGATGAATTCGAGCAGAGCTGTGAGCACGGAGTGACGAACAAGCACGCGCGTACACACAGACTTGGTCTTCGCGTCCACAGTTCTGATCTCGCATCTCCGGCGCCTAATACCGGGTTCGTGGTTCCTCTCACACCGTCAGTCTGCCCATCTCAGGAGCGGTTCCAGCGCCACCATCGCTTGGTGGTGCCTTTCTTTAGACTGCGCTGCTTCGGTTTCCATCTCCCACCGTTGCCCTGATTTTCTGCACATCTAAGGAATCGTCAGAGCCCAGCATCGCCTTCCGATTGTCCTGATGTTTTCTTCGCTCGGAGGTGTATTTGCTTAAAGATCGAGCGGCAGCGTTGCGTTGGGGTTTCATTGCCCGGTGTGAGGTATGGCGCTTCTTTTCATAAGGTGTGATCTCTCCGAAGTTGCTTCCGTGATCTTGTGATATAGCGCTTGATCTTCCTTCATATTTTTGGGATGCCGATGCTGTGGGGTGATTTTTTCATGTGGAAGCGCACTGACCGAGTGATAGTGATTTGTTGTTACTGCGCTTATGAGGCGGGACTGTTTGGGACGTTGATGTTGGTTGGATGTCTGTGAAGCTGACTGATCTAGTGATTATGTAGCTCATGGCTGTGTACGTGTCTCTAGTTCCGATTTCTTTAGTTTGTGGTGGTGATGGTGATGATTAGGAGCAAACCTGTTAACCGGGATAGACGCCCTCAAATTGGTTATTTGCGATGGGAAACACCAACTTGTGTGTTGGCCACTTGCGTGACGTGCTCAGAGTGTGGATGGGTGGAGCGAGGGAAGGAGAGGATTTTGGCACAGAAAGTAGTGTGTGTGAGGACGACGGTTGTGTGTCGGTTGTGGACCTGCAGTTTTGTGCAACACGGACCGTTGGGGATAGTGATCTAGTGGCCACAATTATGGCGGTGAGCAAGCGTGATGTGGAGCAACGGGTTGAGACATCAAAGTCGCATTGGAGCGACGTGACGGAGTTTGCTTCAGATTCTAGTGATAAGGATGTGGAGGCTGAGAATTGGGAGGTGTGGAAGGGTTTATATTCAAATCCTGCATGGGCTGAAGTTTTCTTTCGAAATTTTGGATATGATTTTGAAGGATACAGAAGTGATGGTTCATTGCAGATTGGAGAGAAGTTTGCAGAGGGTGGGCAAGCTGAGCTCTTCCATGCCAAAGTTGTTTGGACAAATCCAAGGGATATTGAGATAGATCAGAATTATGAAATTGAGTGGGTGGTCAAGGTGTTCAAGAAGGGCACCCCCTTGGAGCACCTACAGTCTCAATGGCCCCATGGCATGTTGCAATTTCGTGTGGAGCAAAATCAGAATTCAAATGGAGCGCCAAGGTTTTATTGTGCGGTGCAATACGGAACAATGTTGGAAGATGGAAGATTTGCATTCTTGATGGTAAAAGAGCACTTTGATTTGAGAACTCTCATCGACCACAACATGAAGGCAACATCTAACCAGAATTGTGGACCATTTTCAAAAGAAGAAGTAGATGAATACATGTTTGAGGTTGCACTTGGCATGAGTTGGTTGCATAGTTGTGACATTGTTCATAGAGACCTGAAGGCATCCAATGTGCTCATGGCAGTTGATGCTGGTTTCATGGCATGTTTTGTTGCGGATTACGAATGTTCCATTGGAGTGGTGGGAACGGGTTTCTTCAGAGCTCCTGAGATTCTAAAGGCTTGTGAAGACAAGAGTGTTAATAGTAAGCCTGAGTTATTCACAAAGTCATCTGATGTATATAGTTATGCAATGACTTGCTATGAGATGTTGACAGGGAAATTGCCTTTTGATGGTCATTTGGTAAATGACTATGCAAAATTTGTCATCAATGGAGAACGTCCAGAGGTTCCTTGGTGTATAGAGGCTTGGATGGATAATTTATTGAGAGAGTGTTGGCAGACAGATCCATTAGCTAGACCGTCTTTTGAAGATGTGGTGAATGTTATATTTGATAATTCACCATGGATTAGAAGATTGGTAGAAGATGGAACTTATCCGGTAGATAAATTGGATTGGATAGTTTGGAGAAGTTTAGCCATGAATGCGTAATTTCATTGCGTATCTATTGATGTATAGTGAATGTAGTCCATACAAAAATTTCATGAGTGCTCTAATTTTTATGTGTCATTTGGTTTGTATATAGATTTAAACTATGAAATTTAATAATAATACTACACTGTAAGTATGAATGTAAGATAGAATTGATGTTTGTATGTTGTAAAAAGCATTATAGTGTTGGATCATTGGTTGAAATTAGATTAATTCTCCATTTTGTGATTGATGATTTTTCATTACATTCACGACTTGTGCTCTCATCTATTCAATATGTGGTAGTAGAAAGTTGAGTGTTTAGTATATTCATCATAAATATAGTATGTGTGTTTATTTTGCACATTGACATACATCTACCAATGTAGTGTGTTCTTCAAGTGACTCCATTTGAATAATGAATATTCTTGGAGGATTCTATCAAAGTCATGGTTTATTGTTATTGTAAACATCGGTCAATTTCCGCACTTAGATGCCAAACTAAATATGTTTTCTTCCTTTTTCAATGATTTGGACACCATGGATATTACCTAGGCATAACACGGCTATCACCTACGTATTATATAGGTATTACCTAAGCATTACATAGATATCACCTAGGCATTTCATAGATACCACCAAGGCATTACATAAGTACAATTATGCATTGCATGGGTATCACGTTGGAACAACATAAGTATTACCTAGACAAATATCTTGGATTTTCCAAAATTTGGGGCATTCTCTATTCTCAATGCCCACGATATATCTAAAAATTTACAATTTTCACTACTTGTACACGACAATTACACAAATATAAACCTATTTTATCCATTAGTAGATTTTGTGCAAGTTTTGTCCAAAGTTTTGGTGATGGATCAAATCAAAAATTGTGAAGTCACTTGCTTTAGTTAGATTTTTCAAATTTTACAATAGTAAGCCATAGTGAAATTCTAAAATAGATGATATATTTGTGATTATAGTCCAATGTGTGTCATTTTTAATTCACACATGGTCAACATCTTCATTCTTCATAAACTTGATTGATATTTATCTAATTTGATATTTACATTATTATCTATTGCATTAACCTCTAAAGCTTCAAAAATGAAGAGTGGACATTGTTAAACTTGTAAAACGTTCTACAACAGAGGTGTGTTTTTAAAGTGTTAGAATGCTTTTAATGCAATGTCAACAAGGGAGTAGCTTTGTACAAATGTAGGATTTTGTTTCTCCCAAACCAACAAATAGACTTCTACCTATCTAAGTGACTTTTTATCGACCCATGGACCTTAAAAATGCTTGCAACATTCTCATTCAAACATGTAAGATTTATATAGAAGTAAGCAACACCATTTTATGAAAGATTGTAAATGCAAAACTTTGACGATTCTTGGCAAGTCAATGATTTTCCACCCTGTTGAGTAAAGTGTAATAAAAGACATCAAAATTAAAGATTTATATTTGAATTAGTTTTTTTCCCCTTTGAGAGAGAGCATAAACCTTGTGTGGACCTTTTGAATCTGCAACTTGTATGGAACTATAATTTCAAAAAGTAAATTGGAAATTGCCACCTTTTGAATGTCCGTTTGTTGAACAATCGTTTCAAAATTATTCCACCCCTTTCTACCTCTAGAAATTTGTGTACAAGAACTAACATCATGTACACCATAGAAGTAATAAATCCAGAGTATGTGTAATCCAATAACTTGACATGAAGTGAAGTGAAAAGGTTGCTAACCTTCTTCAAGAAGAGAAAGAAATGAAGGCCTCCTTGGAAGCAGTTGCCAGGTCCGAATCGTACTAGACTTAGATAAATAGACTTTCCTTTTCCTAGATTTTGGATTTTGATGCGTAATACTTCTTATTTAGTTCACTGTACTTAGTAATGGTGCGCACTTTAGGTCAAGCGGAGCTAAAGTGTGTGGAATTGCCTTTTTGAGTTCATTGCACCTCTAAGTGATGGGAACACTTTAGTTCGAAGAGAGCTAGTGTGTGTGCAATTTTTTTTCCACTTCTGAGCACCATCATTTGAAACTCGTTATATATATTTTTAGCCAATGTGTATTCCACAAGGTGAATTGAAATTCTTTTAAATAAAAAAAGGCTCATCAAAATGTGTTTAGCTAATTCTCTTACAAGTGGATATTTGTCCGTCATTTAGCTCACATTTAGCTGAATTGGAGCATGGAGTTAATCCGGGTTAGTAGGATCGAGTGTGAATATTTAGCTATTGATATCCAATGAACACATGTGGTATAAAAGAAGTGTCGACTAATGTGTTCTTCTTTTCAATATTATAGTTAGATTTGTAATGTAATGTTATCCGTAGTACTTATTTTTCTAGGGGTTTTTGTAGTGAACATTACCTCCCAATTTAATGGAAACTCATATCCCTCCATATTGTAGAGTTTAGATGTGCACTTTAGCTCTTATGATCTACATGTGTTAATTTGGGAGTCGCTAAATCTCCCAATATAACGAATATGGTGTTTAGTCTTTTTGTTTCAAAAGCCTTGAGTTTGTTATCTTCGTTGTTCATGTGGACGGGATGTAGGCATGTGGGTGCTGTGGAATTTTGTGCACATGAATCCTTTTGCATAGTTAGATGTTCATGTAAACCTACTTTTTTCCAGCTTTTTGCCTCGTTAGAAAATTGTTCGATTGATTCATTTGGGGGATGATTCTAGACTAGTTATCGATTGATTCCGGTGAATTGGTGCTCAGAAGCAGATTGCAGATTCAGTTTCAGAAGCTGGTGTACTGCCGGAGTTTGCGGACAGCGCTGTTGTGGCAGGTGATTGCGAGTCCGTTCATTGGTGGCTAAATTGTGCTTTCAGGTTCTATTGTTGATACGCTATGCGTTTCTGTGGTGGTTCATTGTTGGTTGAATTGAGGTCTACTAGTGATACGTTTCTTTGTTTCTTTCGCCAGCTGTCGAGTGTTCTACAAAGCGTTGAGGCTAGCTTTTCGGAAACGGAGGTGCTAGAGGTGTTGTTGTGATCGCAAAACAACCGTGAAGTCTGCATTGTTTCCATGTATAGATGATTGTATGACTTACCTTGTGTTTGGGTTCGGCGGCATGATATCAAACTAATACAGTTAGGTTTTCGTGTTTCTGCTTAATTACACTTGAGATGAGTAGGGTGTGTTCTTGTTCGGCACTGTGTAAGATTGGTGTGTGAGTTGGTATCCCTTTCCGGATGGCAATATCACAAAGTAGAATGTTCAACAATGAGTAGATGATATTAGCTTCTCTTGAGGTTTACATGCGGTCGCGATGTTTGAATCTCCTCTGGCTCTGATCTTGTTTGTCGATCGGATGCAGCTCGAGACTAACCATGACAAAGTCCAAGGGCAAAGCCGCGGTTGTTTCACGGGCCCCAGCTCCGCCCATGTCCAGAAGCTCGAGAGTGATCGTGAAGGACGAGAGGAAGTTCGAGAACATCTCACAGAATCGCAGCACCGGGCGTTGGCAGGCCTAGACAAAGTGAGTTTCCTCAAGCATGTGTTTGAGTTGTACAATACGAATATTCTTGAAAAAGGCGCAGTTCTAGCAAGGAAGAGATTGCTCTTCAAACAAGTTCACATATACTAGTTCCATGCAGTAAATGTGCATCATCCTGGTTGAGTCTTTATTTACTGCTATTCTCCAAACTACATATGCCATATATGCATGTTCTGGATGCAACTCTGAAGTCCGATGATGGATATGCATATTCTGGATGCAACTCTGAAGTCTGATGATGGTTCAGTATGTGGTCGGAAACATGCAAGCTGCTGATCAAAGCCGCAAACTGACTTCTGTTTGAATATGATTGAATGATTGCAGCTGCATGGCCACCAAAGACGACACCCGCGGGCCCTATATCGGTAAGGTTTTTCCAGCATGCAGCCATTTCATGTTAGTTTACGATATAGATGTTGCCATGAACTCCATGTGTAACAATAATATGAGGGCTGGATTATATTCATATTTTAGATGAATTGCAGACCTGTTATACTGCATGTCGGACAAATATCTAGAACTATGTTGATTGTCACCCCTTGTTGACATGCCAACTGACTGGGATCCATTCTGTAGGAAGTGTCTCGACGTGCAGGGCAACACACGACCCAAATCCTAGCAGCGAGGTAAATTCAGGCTCGACTTCATCATGGTGCCAAGTCGTCGTCATTTTACATTCGGTACTGATGATCTGATCAGTTTGATATTCATGTGAAAAAAACAACCGTGCGTGTGATGTTGTGCAAGGCCGAAGACAGGTCCGTCCTCAAGCACTGACGTCTTGCAACGAAGCAGCCCATCTAGCTCAACTTCCCCGAATCGGATTATGCCTCCGATGAGAAGCTGGTATATTCTGCCGCACCACCTGCTGCTTAGCCCATGATTCATACTCAAACTGATCTAGTATTGATTAACTGTGACGGTACTTTCGTATTGATTAACTGTTGCATATGGAGTACTACTTGGTTTTGAATCGAAAAAATGGATACATGCTTGTGTGAGATCAATATGAATACGCCTCACATGGCTAGCTGTACCGACGCATAGCCTTGACAGCCTTTGTTCCTATATCATGAGCAATCTAGAGGAATGGACTATCGGACGACGAGTTCATCGACCTCCTCAAAGGGGAAGCCCGAGCTTGCTACTCAAAAGTGGAGCGAACCAAATGTAACTAACACTCGCACACCTCACTACTTACTTGCAGCGCTTTGTGATTACACGCTCGTAGCTCTTACATGCTCCACTTGTATGTATCATTGAGGTCTGCAGATGTTTCTAGACCAGGAGGAGGCTCCCGGGAACCTCCATGAGCTGTCGGAGGGGAAGGCCAAGGCCACCACCTCCGAGAAGGTGACGTCCTTGCGCGATTTCCTCAAGCAAACTTTACTCGAGCGCCTAGCAAAGGTAGCTCCGCTGGCACCGAATTCAAAGAAGCACAACATGGGGAAGCTTTGGAGGGAGCACGAGGCCGATATCACCAAGAGGGTCGACGATCTGTTCCGCGTTGACAATGACATGATGACCAGCAGCCGCATGAGGAAGTGCTGGACAATATGAGTGCCAACTTTGACATGCTCGTCACTGTAGCGCTAACGCACTCGGACCTTAAGCCTTAAGGTTCGCAGCCCCAGATCCCTACGTTAGCATGCGACGTGCGATGGTGTTGAGCTTCAGGGGATGGTGGCGTGAAGACCTATATCATGGCACTGGCGCAAACAAACAACAGCCCTGTAATGACATCCGATTTCACCCATATCAACGCCTGTTATCCTTGTTCTGTACTTGTACAAGCTGTCCTCGGTCACTACCAGCGAGATAATGGAGTTTCAGGTCAGGTTGCTCTCCCCACCCTTGTTCATCGTGCACCGCAGCTTTATGCGCTCAACGGGGTTTGAGCCCAGTTAAGACCATGTCCTCCTCCTTGGCAAACTTCACTCTATAACTTTTCACTCTATAACTTGCAGTTAAATCTCAAGTTAAGTCCCTGTGGTCCCACTATGTGGTGTCACTGGGGGCAGCCGAAATTTGTGCTCATGGCTTCATTTTGCCATTGTGGTCACTAGTGACCCGGATTTGTCATTATCTACCTATCTATTTTAACGTCCGTGCGGTCAAGCTTATGTAAGATTTGACGCTTTTCCTTTGAGGCTTTTGTTTGACAAACTTTTGCTTTGAGATGCTTTCGGAAGATTTCACGCTTTTGGTTTTATGCTTTTATTTTATGCTTTGCTTAGGCTGCCACATATATGTTGACATTCATCTGCTCTCGACATCTGCCACGTGTCAGCACTTGGCTCATTCATCCTACATTGTTCTCATTCGTCATGCACGTCAACATTGACAGCTTCTGTATATATTGACACCTTCGTGTCCTTGTAAGTAGTGTGCACTTGCACAGCTCCAGAGCTTAGTTTTTAGTCTTAGTTTCTACATGGTATCAGAGCGCTTAGGTTTTCAGATCTAACCTAGAGATTGGGAGAGAGGGGAACGGACGGCAATGCCACCGAAACTGAGTGAGGTGTAACTTGGAGAGATTGAGACAGAGGGGAACGGACGGCAATGCCACCGAAACTAAGTGAGGTACAACTTGGAGAGGGCAAGGAGATTATAGTGCAGCTTGAGCTGCAAGCAGATCCAGAGGAACTGAGAGAAGTATCGCAATTGGTATTCCCAGAGAGAAGGATGGCAGAAACATTTGTTATGAAGGAAGGAGACAAGTTACTAGGCGATGAGAACTACTACATCTGGAGTCGCAAGATGCAGATCATTCTCAGAGGCGAGAGGATGTGGACCATCACCAAAGAAGAGACAAATCCAGCAAGCTTCCCTGTCACGATTGATCGTGAAGATCTGACTGAAGTACAGTTCTGGAGAAGGAAAGATCTAGCTTGTAGAGTAATTTCGATGTCTGTTGCTGACAATCTTGTTGACACCATTGTAGAACTCACAGATCCAGCGAAGGTGTGGGCAGCGTTGAAGGAGCAATATTCAGCAGGTGACAAGACCCAGGTGCTAAACCTGATGGGCCAGATTGCAACACTCAAGATGACAGAAGGCGGATCCGTAGACGAGTACATAAAGAAAGCCAGAGAACTACGCAACCGCTTGATCAACATGGGCCAGACAATGGATGACGCGCATCTGAATCAGATTATACTTAACGGATTGCCGCACTCGTATGATAGCACAGTACAGAACTTGTCGAACACAGAAACGACACTCACTTTTGAGAGGCTGTGCACTAAACTCAGGGCGGAGCAGACACGACGGAGCCACCGAGATCAACTTCATGGCGACGATGAAGCACTCGCCGCCACCTACTGGCGAGGACAACCAGGACGAGCCCGCGGCAGATGGAGTCAAGGAAGGGCGCCGTTAGGTCTTCGACCACCACTGTGGACACGAGGGTATCACCCAGGAACACGAGGGTATCACCCAGGGGCACACGGTTATCAACCAGCAGGACGTGGACATCAATTCGAACAAGCAGGACGTGGACATCAATTCGAACCAGCAGGACGTGGAAATCAGTTCGGACCAGGAACACACGGACACCAGATCAAACCTCCATTCATGTCAACACCGACAGGTGCTCATTTAAATCAAAAAACACTGCCAACTTGTTATGGCTGCGGCCAACCAGGACACATCATGCGCAACTGCCGACACTCACCACACAACCAACAAGGTACTGATTATGCTAATTCTGCAGAAATGCTTGACGAGTATGATTCGAGTTTCTATGATCCAAGCTACTACTATGATCCCTATTATCAGATGGATCACAATCCATGGTATGTTGATAGTGGCGCAACTGCGCACGTAGCATCAGATATTGACAAACTTGATCATCCACCTAGCTCTTCTAGTTACAACCATGTGGTAAAAACAGGAGGAGGTGAATCTCATTTAGTTGAGGGAACCGGCACCTCCACTATTCACACCAACGCAGGTGAAATAAAATTGAACAATGTTCGTTACGTCCCGAGTATGAAGAAAAATCTTCTATCAGTTGGTTCAATTGCAGACTCCGGATATATCGTCACCTTTGATAGTGCTCATTGTTGGATTTTCAAGAACCATCAAGTCATTGCAAAAGGCAACAGAGATAAAAGCAATGGCTTATATTGCTTCCAAAACACCACCTCTATGGCATTAACAGTAGAAGACATTGACGTTGCTGACTTATGGCACCGGCGCCTCGGACATCTAAGTTATTCAGGTTTGAGCTTCCTCTCAAAATCACAACATGTTGAAGGCATTCCTTTGATAGATGTCAATCACCGAGTATGTGCTTGTTGTCTTGCCGGAAAACAACATAGAGAGAGGTTTCCTAAGAAGTCTGAAACGCGTGCATCAAAGCCCGGTGAACGCATCCATACAAACATTATTGGACCTCTTCAAAGACCATCACTAAGTGGATCACGCTTTATCTTAGTTTTTACTGACGACTATTCGCGTAAGAGCTGGACCTTCTTTTTAAAGCACAAGAGTGAGACATTTGACAGGTTTCGAACCTTCAGACAGAAGCTCGCATCTGAAACAGGCAACCAGTTAAAAGTATTGCGCTCGGACCGAGGCGGTGAATACATGTCTTCCCTGTTCCAACAATATTGTTTGCTACATGGCATCCATCGAGAGCTAACCCAAGCTCGCACTCCTCAACAAAACGGAGTTGCAGAACGTCGTAATCGTACACTTATGGAGAGGGCAAGAAGCATCGCAGCCGAAAGCAATCTTCCAACATATCTATGGTCAGAAGCTATATCGATGGCCAACTTTCTCATCAACAGAAGTCCAACTAGAAGCAACTTTGGCGTTCCTCCCGAGACAACCTTCACAGGTAAACCTCTTGATCTTAGCAAACTCAAAATATTTGGGTGTATAGCATATATCCATGTTCCAGATGAGGATCGGAAGAAAATGGATTCAAAGACTATCAAAGGCATGTTTGTGGGCTATGATATGGAATCTAAAGCATATCGAATTTATGACCCTCTGCGGCGAAAAGTGATCATCTCGCGTGATGTTGTATTTGATGAAAGCAAGGTTGGCTTTCACCATATGACAACGCCTCAACCAAACAATTCGCCAAACCTCGCAACAATTATCTCTTTAAACAACTGCAACTCCGCACCAAACCCAACAACTTCAGTAAATCTAGACTTTCTTTACTCACCAACCCGATCCGGAACTCCTTCAAGTAGTGACGGCATAACTGGTGATCACACCAATGATGACATTCATCAAACACTCACAAGAAGTGCAACTTCTGCTCCGACATCCCCTTCTCATGACCGCAGTCACACATGGGATCAAGGGAGGGCTCCTCAAATCTCTCCGACTCGACTACCGCATATACCAAATCCTGACAGGGCCGTATCAATACCTTGCGACCTAGGTGTCAACCACGATACATTACAGCCAACGTCTACATCAATGCCTGTGACAGACATCGATGCTTCAACAAGCACCACCGAACAATCATCCCACTCAGGTAAACGCTATCCAACTCGCACTAGAGCACCATCTAGTAGGCTCAAGAATTTTTGGACCCTAGCAGTTTCAGAAGAAAGCGAACCAAGCTCATATCAAGAAGCCATAGCCAATCCTGGATGGCAAGCAGCGATACAAAGTGAAGTGAATTCTATTCTGAAGAACGAAACTTGGGAGGTGATTGACAGACCAGCAAATAGATCTCCCATCACTTCCAAATGGTTGTTCAAAATCAAGAAATGTGGGGACAACATCAAACAAAAGGCACGTATTGTTGCAAGGGGATTCCAACAGCGCGAGGGAGTGGATTACCAGGACATATTTGCTCCTGTAGTACGCTGGTCCACTATCAGGACCATCGTCGCATTGGCAGCAAAAAATAGTTGGCCCATACATCAACTAGATGTATGCACTGCCTTCTTGAATGGTACACTCAATGAAGACGTTGTTATGGAAATACCAGAAGGTTTTCCCTATGCAGGAAACCCACTTAAAGCATGCACAGTCAAACGCGCATTATATGGCTTGAAACAGGCACCAAAAGCTTGGTACTCACGAATTGACGCTTGGCTCATTTCACAGGGATTAACCCGTAGTGAATATGATCCAAATCTTTATTTTTCTACAAGAAATGGCAAACGAACATTCATTTTACTCTATGTTGACGACCTCTTGATTACCGGAGACGACTCTGAGAGAATTGCAAATCTAAAAGCTGCGCTTAAACGCGAGTTTGAGATGACCGACCTTGGTGCAGCTAATGTCTATCTAGGAGCTGAGATACGAAGATGTGCACGAGGTATTCTCCTAACTCAAACCAGCTACATACACAAGCTTTTGGCTAAGTATGGTCTCACAAATTGCAATCCTAGTCAGCTTCCTATGGATCCAAACCTCACATTGCAACGACAAATGAATGCGGAAGCTGTAGACACCGAATTATACAGATCACTAGTAGGCAGCCTCATATATGTGACCAACACGCGACCCGACATATGCTATGCAGTAAGCACTGTCGCTCGCTTCATGGACTCTCCACAAATGCCGCATCTTCAAGCCGCAAAACATATTCTCCGTTATTTACAAGGCACATCTGAATTTGGCCTCTTCTTCTCATCGGATAACTCTGAGCAGTTCCACACTTATACAGATGCGGACTGGGGGCGCGATATTGATACCAGACGCTCTACTTCAGGTATCCTCCACAAACTAGGTACAGCATCTATTTTTTGGACAAGCAAACTTCAACCAACAGTATCTCTTTCAAGTACCGAGGCCGAATATCGTGTATTGACCGATGCCTCAAAAGACATCATTTACTTTCGCAAACTACTTGAAGAAATAGGCATTGACATTGATCAACCAACCAACATCTTGACAGACAATCAGTCATCTATTAAGCTTGTTGACAATCCAGTCATGCACACAAGAACCAAGCATATCGGAATTCAGGCACATTTTATTCGCGAAGCTGCTCAAGCTGGACACGTACAGGTCACGTTTACTCCTACTGTCTCTCAACAAGCCGATTTTCTTACCAAGCCACTGAACTTCAACAAATTTTGCATCAACCGAGATAGTGTTGGTGTTCTATCACTTTCTACTCACCTCACCACTGACTACTCCTCACCTTGATTCCTCCATTGGCTAGCAAACTTCATCGACCTCCTCAGGTCCCTGGACTTCACGCGCTCCCTCCTGTGTCTTACTTTCTCTCGCCGTCGAGAGCAAGGGAGGGTGTTGACATTCATCTGCTCTCGACATCTGCCACGTGTCAGCACTTGGCTCATTCATCCTACATTGTTCTCATTCGTCATGCACGTCAACATTGACAGCTTCTGTATATATTGACACCTTCGTGTCCTTGTAAGTAGTGTGCACTTGCACAGCTCCAGAGCTTAGTTTTTAGTCTTAGTTTCTACAATATATTGGTAAAACGTACAGAGAGTAGAGTGAACTCTCTCAAAAAGGCTGAGTAATGTCACATGAACAAACCTGATTTCAAATTACACGAGATTGATGCCATTTTGGGACTATAGCACAATGATGTTGCTGATTTTCTTGCAGCTACTGTACTTTGATCACCTAATATAGGTGGATCCAAAAGAAATGTGGCTCATCAGCCCTAATTTACATCAAGCACAATGTGCATGTTAAGTTTTGAGTCATATCTGCTTCTGGAAGATCATTCTGTTTTAAAAAGAAAGTCATTTAAGGTGAAGCCTCCCATAACCGACAAGTTAAGCAATGTGCATATACGGAGATAAAAAAAAATATTGCAAGTATTTATTTGTGATAGCCCGTAGAATTACAATTCCAACCCAACTGATTTCATATTTTTCCGATGAGATGTGATTTAGTTTTGAATTTTCAAAGTGTCCTGCAATGTTTAGCTGGTAGCTGCCAATAGGTACTCCTAAGTGCCAACTAAAAGTGAGGAGTCTTGACTAATAGCAAACCTCCCTTTGGATGGGTGAATGGGTGGTAATGGAATCATAGAGGGTTGGATATACTCCATAAAGTTTAGAGGTGTCGCCGTGTCGATGAATCATGATAAGTTTTGGTTAATTACCGGTTTACAATAGAGCTTGACAATTATCTAGCAATGCCACAAATTTGTGAGAAGCTCAAGTCTGCAAAAGACAAGGTATTCCCATGATTATTTTCTTATTCACTTTGGGCCACACGTGTTGAAGCAATGATCTTGGAAGGAGCTTGAGTGTTGTTGCGTACTATTTTGCCTTTTGAAGCACCTCTTTGTTGAGCTTAAAATATTTTATATTGGCATGTTGCATTGACATTTGATGTTTTGGTTTGTAATTTTTTACATGTGATGGTGGTATCAAATCTGAAGCTGGTTCTAAATGAATGTTTTGCCCAAGGCCACGAGAGTTGGCACAAGGTATGTGGTCCTCATTTAATCCCTAAGGACCAAGAATACCTCTAGGGTACAAAAATACTTAACTCAATTTTACTCAAAAAGTAATTTTCTTTTCCTGCTCCCCTTTTTTTCTCTTTTGTGCTTGCTATTAGAGTATGATGAAATTGAAACCAACCCATTCGTAGAAGAAGAAGAACGCCGGATCCCGAAGGGAACCGGCGTGAATAAAGTGTCTGTTCGTTCCACTACTAAGACCATGGTCCATGCCCACCAAACAGGGAATTAGTAAGCTAGAACTACTATCCCGTTCATACAAACATGTGGTCTGGTGTGAACAACGGTTTGTGGCAAACACCAGTAACATGATGGGTGCTGATGGAACTCTGAATTTGATGATTTCTTGGTGTATAATACCTCATTTAAATATAAATATATAAATAAATAAACATAAATATATATATATATATATTTATAATCCATCCAGGAAGGAACGTCCTTGCCCAATTGGCTAACGATTCGGATATGATCTTGTATATAGACAATTCAACCATTATTGGACGCGGATTATTCAATGGCCCCCATTTTGAAATAAGTGAGAGAAGACCTCTGTATAATCTTAGATGCATCCTTCCTAAATCATAGGTCTCTTGAACATATTCCGTGATATCCGCACCAACCTCGTCCTACATCAGTTTAAAGCACTCTGTACATAAGGTAAAGGCACCCAATTCTGATTGGCTACCCAATTCCGATCGGTAGAGTATGCATGGCATGGTGCATGAAAATGGCAAATGCATGAAATGGTGCATGAAGTGATCCAAAACCGATAATTCAAAATCTGAAAACACCAGTCATTATCGGTATTGGGTCATGAAGTGTGCAATTTTGGGTTGCTCCACCTCAATTGAGCTCTCATTGGTGGCATTGCCTTGAAAGTCGAACAAGGCCGATCAGCATTGGATACCCTTCATGAGTTGGTTATTCATGGCATGTCTTCTCTCTTTTACTCACTCTCACTTGTTCGCATTGGGCAAATGAGGGCACTAAATCTCACCAACTCTACAGTTCGATTATGGGCTCCAATGGTTTTTGGGCTTTTAAAATCTATATCAATTCCAAATCTTTGTGATTAAATTTTTAAAAATATTTGTTGAGTTTCATTCCTAATTCCGCATCTTTCTACATGAATGTTTTTTACATACATTGTCATTTGAGTCCCAAATTGGCTTAATCAGTGATCAAAATTGGGTGCCTCTACCTTACTCCATCTTGCCCAAGGCGAATTGACCTCGAGGCTCCTTGTTGGGCCAACCGGAGATAGATGGCGGGCCAATTCTTATCATGGTTGGTTTTGTTTCTGTAAAGATAGAACTATATACACTAACAAAATAGAGCTACAGATTCTAAGGAAACCAAAATATAGGAGAGAGAGCAAATACAAGGAAGAGAGCAGATAACACACATATATTGAAAATATATATAGCTATGGAGAAGTGCCATCAACTTTTTAGGAGAGTTGTTTTTTATACTTTCCTCCAACCATAGAAGGTGGAGTTAACTTAGAGTTAACACAAGCTCACTTTAACTTAAGCGGATAAAGAAACATAAGCTCCTTTTACCTTATGCGGATATAAAAACTACAGATCGTTTCTAAGTTAACTGGAATTGACTACTAGTTAATTGTTGGTCAACATGCAGCACCCTGGTGTGATCACCCACTTGACTTTTACTTGAACAGTTCCCAGCTCCCCCCTCCCCTCGTTCCCCACCTTCCGTCCCCCAGCCGCGTCCTCCAACCTCATGTCCCCCACCTTTCATCCCGTAGACTCTGCCTGCCTACGCCTCAATCCAAGCAAACCCTTGGCTGAGCATTGCTCCATTCCGTGTTTTCCATAATTCTGAACCTGAACGATGAGATAAGCCATCATTGGTGGGGTATGATAATCATTGGCACTTGTGTCCGCTTCGATTTTGCTCCCGACTCTCCACAACATTCAACTTCAGTAACCAACATCTCAGACTGCACACTTTTAGTACCAGCGTCACCATTGCTTTTAAATTCGCAACAACTCCATAGCTCGATGATCATATCTTGAACCAGTAGCCAACTTTGACACTTATGGACTGTTGTCCATCTCCTATGAATCCACCTTTGTTTTCCGGCCATTCTCCTGCTTCTTGTGAAGTAGTTGCCTGCTTTTGGGACAATTCACTTTGAAGATGATGACCTTCAATCCAGAGCGGAGTTCATGCGTAACGTTTGAGTTGCCCTCAAACATGGGCTCATCACCGGTGTCTCGATCACTGGCCTCCAAGAATCCCAATCTTGCCATTTTCTTAATTTCCAATGACAGCTGGAGCTATCTTAAATTAGAGCTATTTAAATTTTAGATGTAGAATATAAATTAATACAAATTATTTACATAAATTTCTTCAAATTTGTTAAAGCAATGAAACCTTTCATAGTATAAAACTTTCATTTTAGGAAGAATCAATGTTCTTCGAACAAAATGTGTGGAAATTACATATATTGTATGATAATGTCAAAAATGGTGTTTTTACAAATCAAAATAATGCCAATTTGAAAAGCGCGACCATTGTGCATATTAAGTATGGTGGTTGAAAAGGGAGCTCCTTAGTTTTATTGATAGGATAACTGGGTGATAATCAACTACGCCTTATATCTTTTACTCCCTTATGTAATGGATGTTTTAGGAATGTTGAATGTGGGAGGGGGTACAATGTGACACTAAAAATTTCAAATTTTTGAGTTTAGAGTTTATTTAAAGACGAAGCAATTAAACAATATTTAGATCTACCTGCAGAATCAAAAAAAATGTAAAAACAATTAATGGCAAATTGCCCTTGGATCCTAGTATCCATTAAATAACGTCAATCATTCCAACAAATTCAATAATGTAATTCTCCTCATTTATGTACCCTTAAATGTATTTGCTCTAAATATGGGATACTATGACTTCAAAAGTGGGGTACCATAGTGTATTTATATCCAACTATTAATATTACATACGACAAGCAGGAGACATTAATTAGCAAGGCTAATATATCAATATCATATCTCTACACATGTCACATGTAGAAATGACGTCTTCATGAACACAAAGAAATTCTCACTTTGTTGAATAATGAGCAGATCAAAAACATTCATTTCTACATAAGAATTAGAAATCTTGATTTTTTTTTCATTTCAATATTTTTAGTTTTCAAAAGAAGCTACATAAATGTTTGTTTTGAGCATTTGGATGTTCAATTTGAGGTAATCATGGCCAATTCCGGCATCTTCTGATTTCTGCCATTCAATAAGATGATTCCATTTTGCCCGATTTTCACCCTAATCACTCATCCATTGCTCTAAATTATGGTTTGCAATTAGCGGTGATTCATACTTTTGTCCCTATTCATAGAAGGTATCTAGTAGCAAATATAGGCTAATAAAAGGAGACCACTTAGAAATTACATTATAGATTCACATCTAGCATAAGAATAGGAGACACTTGAGGTGAAATTGTACTACATTTTGCAATCTTTGCAATAATGGTTTATCATTATGTTATCATCAAAAAATAAAATGGAAATTGCATACTTTGTCAGAAACACGACAACTTACCTTATAAGGAAATAAATTCATTACATTGAAAAATGTGTTTTGGCAATGCTTTTGCTAATTTTCTTCATTACACAAATCATAGTATGAAACATGCTTCTACCACTAAAATTTGGCACTACGCAAGGAACTAACAGCGCAATATATGGGACAATTAATTTGAAAGATTCGTAATGCAATAAAATAAAATGACCTAAATTCAAACCTTCACTCCAATTCAAATAATAATGACCACTTCTATTCTAAGAAAAGCTCGGTAGCCTAGGTTTTGGGTTTAGGGTTCACGAATTCAGTGAGGATGCATAGCCTGACTAAGCAACTCCAGCTTCAAGTGAGCAGCCGTCAGCGAGAGCTCCTCCACTTTCAGCTGCACTTGTTTCACATACTCCACGACTTCGTCCAGCATGTCTGCGGTGCTACTGTGGCACGAGTCCTTGTTGGGCACGAGATCCTGCAGCTTCTTCGTCCGCTAAGTGTTGATCTTTCTCTGCCGCATGCGCTCCGCACTGCTGCGAGGGGCGTGGCGTGGCCGCGGATGGCTCTACTTCCACCAACTGCCAAACTGGAATTAACGCTGAACCAGGGTCTGTTGTTACCGTGATGATGGTGGATCCTTAAAGCCAATCTGATGGTGGCTCGACGTACGGTGTATCCCAGTCCACGAACCAGCACGCTTCCTTCAACGTGGCCGAGTCCCTAGAACTGCAGTAGAATTCCAAAGAGCGCTGCCATAGGACCGTGGTTTGCTGCCGAGGGCGTAAAAAATCTGCTGTTAGGAGGAAGCGGGTGTTGTCACAGGGCTGTTGTTTGTTTGCGCCAATGCGATGATAAAGGTCTTCACCATGATATAGGTCTTCACGCCACCATCCCCTGAAGTTCAACACCATCACACATCGCATGCTAGCACAGGGATCCGGGGCTGCAAACCTTCAATGCTCGTAAGGCTTGAGGTCCGAGAGCATTAGCGCTAGATAGACCAGCATGTCAAGGTTGGCACTCATATCGTCCAGCTCTTCCTCATGCGGCTGCTGCGCTCGGTAATCCTGCACCTCGCTTGTCATCATGTCATTGTCAATGCGCAGCAGATCGTCGATCGTCTTGGTAATATCGGCCTCGTGCTCCCTCCAAAGCTTCCCCATGTTGTGCTTCTTCGGATTCGGCGCTAGCGGGGTCGCCTTTGCTGGGCGGTCGAGTAAGATTTGCTTGAGGAAATCCCGCAAGGACGTCACCTTGTCGGAGGTGGTGACCTTGGCCTTCCTCTCCGACAGCTCAGGGAGGTTTCCCCGAGCCTGCTCTTGATCAAGGAACATCTGCCTGCCTGAATGATACATACAAGTGCAGCATGTAAGACCTAAGAGCGTGTAATTACATTTGCACAAAGCGCTGCAAGTAAGTAGTGAGATGTGCGAGTGTTAATTACATTTGGTTCGCTCCACTTTCGAGTAGCAAGCTCGGGCTTCTCCTTTGAGGAGGTCGATGAACTCCTCATCCGATAGCTCGTTCCTCTGGATTGCACATGACATAGGAAGAAAGGTTGTCAAGGCTATGCGTCCGTAGAGCTAGCCATGAAGGCCGTATTTGGACGAGCTTGATCTCACTCAAGCATGTTCAAATGTTTCCAATTCAAAACCAAGCAGTACTTCATAAGCGTTTAGTGTCATATAATCTACTAGATCCTATAAAATACCGTCGCACTTAATCTATATATTAGATCAGTTTGAGTACGAATCAGGGGCTAAGCAGCAGGTGGTGCGGCAGAATATACCAGCTTCTCATTGGAGGCATAATTCGATTTGGGGAAGTTGAGCTAGATGGGCTGCTTCGTTGCTAGACGTCGGTGCTTGAGGAGGGACCTATCTTGGGCCCTACACAAAATTACACGCATGGTTGTTTTATTCACGTAAATATCAATCCAATCAGATCATCAATACCGAATGTAAAATGACGACGACTTGGCACCAATATGAAGTCGAGTCTGAAATTACCTAGCTCCTAGGATTTGGGTCGTGTGTTGCCGAGCACGTCGAGACACGTCACACAGAATGGATCCCAGTCAGTCGGCATGTCAATATGCGGTGACAATCAACATAGTTCTAGATATTTGTCCGACAGGTAGTATTACAGGTCTGCAATTCATCTAAAATATGAATATAATCCAGCCCTCATAATATTGCTTCACATGGAGTCATGGCAACATCTATATCATATACCGACATCAAATGGCTGCATGATGGAAAAAATAGATGTAAAAATACTATTTAACATGCCTTAAATGATACAATCTTCTAATCCATATATTAGTAAAAACATTCTATAAATTTGGCATGTTCTTCTAGCAGTATTTGATAAGATTCCATGGTCAAAAGTTGATTTTAAAGTATTTTTTGAATATTTTACATCAATACTAGAAATAATATTGTATCAAAAGATTGGATTTAGCACCAAAGTGCTGAGTTTATTTATTGATCTAAAATTAGATGTTTGGCAAACCAAATATCGAAAGGAAATCTATTTTTCTAGCACCTAAATATTGTTTTATGATTAGTCTAGCATCTATTTTTTTGGATTATTTATTTACCAAGTCTAATTCTTGGATATGGTATCTTTACGCACATTTTTGGAAAACTCTCCCATAGTCCGTCAAGGGTTGATTCAGTTAAAAAGAGGGGTATCTCACCCTAATTGCGGGTTTAGCTTTGAACAAAATTCAATTCACAATGGAGAATATCCAAATTATTTTTAAAAAATTAAAAAATTAGTCTACGTAATATGCGTGTAATGTCTAGGTGATATCCATATAATGCCTAATTATAGCCATATAATACCTAGGTGATACTGATTGTCTCAAAATATTTGCAGAACGCGTAAATAATTATTCTTGCAGCTATGTTCCAAAATTGACCCGAGTATAGTGTTCAAACTTTGGGTGACTTTACAAAATAACTCTATTCTGCACCTAAGGTAAGCCCCCCTAAAACCGACAAGTTAAGGAATGTGCATATATGGAGAGAGGAGATAATTACGTTATTATTTTTCAGTGAGCCAATAGAATTACAATTCCAACCCAAGTGATTTCATATTTTTCGATGAAAACTGAATTGGTTATGAATTTTCAAACTGTACAGCCATGTTTAGTGGGTGGCCAGCAGTAGGTACCCCCCATAATCAACGACCAAAAGTAAGGGTCTTGACTAATAGCAAACCTCCACTTGGAGCTGAGTTGGTGGTAATGGGATGGAAGAGGGTTGGATATACCCCAATTTTATAGGCGTTGGCTATGGATTTTTGTTGATTATGGGGAGGCTTACCTGAACCCCTAAGAGCCCAAGTGTGCGTGGGGAGTATGTTTTGGATTTTGGGCATGTTCCTACAATTTGATTTTTTTTGTAACTCTTATACTAGATTTTCCCTGATAAGATCTCCATGGAGATATTTTTATTATTTTTTTGGGATTCATGGTTTGAAAGTTAGTACCACTCAACGTTAGAAATGGGGACTCCGGGCAACTCCAAAATTTTGCTAGAAGTCTCTACTCACATTGAGATTTTCCGTACATGTAGAGAATATTATATTTATGAATACGTCAAAGAAAATTCTTGTGTTAAGTGTAAAATTTTTTTTTACATATTTTTACACATTTCGGGCAAGCGGGGAAAAAAACTTCTCCTTTTTTACTTAAAACCTAGAGATCTTCATAATTTTCACTTTTTATTTTTTCTACAACAATATGTGGTGTAAGCCTTCTTATTGACTGTTTAGATTATCATTCTAAAACATATTAAACTCTAAAATAATAAAATTGTGAATTGACAATTTTTGAACCTCCACACCTAGCACACTTGTTTTGAATATACTAATTTAGACCTTGTGTAGTGCAACAATTTAATACCAAGTGAAGTCAAAGTCTGTTGATCCACTCATCACAGGGAAGAAAATGAACCATTTTCTTGACTTCAAACACTATAATCTTTCAATCCGTGCAGTCAAAGTGTATGAAATTATGTGAGTATGTCACTTAGTAAGTATTTATGGAGATCCTACGGTCAAAAGGATAAATAAAAGGTTTTATTTCCTTCCTTACTCATTGCACTAGAATCAACAATTTTGAAGTGTTTTTGGTGTGAAATCGTCACGAGCTTTAAGGGGTTGATTGAATTTCCACACTGCCTGACTCAAGGAGAAGAATAGTACTTAAGTATTTAAATCAAAAAAAGAAAAAGAAAAAAACAACCGACAGAACAACGGTACCCGAATGTACGTTCCCAGTGGCCAACTCACACAAACCAATGGGAACAGAATCATCGCCCATGGGAACACGCAAGGAAAATCCCCACATGCATATGACTACCTAAACCCACCACCTCCTCCAAACCGGCCACAATCTTGCAAACGCGCACATTCCAGTCGACAACATGTCCTCATTCTCACGATTGTCAGGTTTGGGCTCTCAGTGACGATTTGCGTGCCAGAAATAGAAGTGAACCAGATTAATTGTCTGAAGAGGAAAAGTGGGATGCCATCAGAGCAACACAGTCTAGCTTCGCGCAAAACCCTGAAAGACAAGGAGGAGTCCGCCATCGACAAGGAAGGGAGAAGTGTTCTTGGAGGAGGAGGCGGCCTCTGTCTCTGCAGGATGAGGTGAGTAGATGTCGGCCATTTTTGCCCTTGCGGAGACGAGGAGGTTTCAACGAGGTTTGGTGTTGCATCGGGGTTAGGTTATGGCGGGGTAGGGTTTGAGTGAGTGATTACGGCAGCGAAAGGAGTTTGTTTGGGTGAGCGGCAGGCGTGGTCGTGTTTGGAGGTTTGGTAGGGTTCGTTGCTTGTGGCCGTAGAATCCGCGCGTAGGGATTCGATTTCAGGAATCTTTTTGACAATTTTGGTGATGGCGTGTGTATGGAGCGAGAGTTATGGTTGATGGATTGTAGTAGTGTGGAATTCCGGTTTTTTTATTGAGTGGATTTGAGGAATTTTGAACTATGATGAAGACTCGTGGTTTTTTGGCAATTCGAGTGAGATTGGAATCAACGAGATCTGGATGTTGTCAGATTGTTTTTATGTGATGTCTGGTTGTGGATTTTGGAAGATTGTGTGCATTGGATGGATGTGAGGACCTCGCTAGTCCACTGTCGTGTCGGGGTCTTCCTTCAGTCCCAATGCACAGGTGTAGAATAACTTGATTTTGTTGACGCATTTTAGTATCTCTTGAGCAAATTTAGCGAGAGACCGGATGGGATTTTCACAAATGGCCGTCCCGTAGAATCTAGGCAGACGACGTTGACTTCTTTTCGGATTCTTGAAGTCGTTGGCTCAATATGTGTTGCTCTGTAGAGAGGGATGTTGAAGCGGTTCACAAACCGCACCTAATCTGTTTTTTGGGATGTGCCCGGACAATATTATTGGTGCAGATCGAATCGTCTGAACCTAGTTACTCATGGGTGATGTTTTCATAAAGGATCGCTTTTGATGGTTGTTATTATTTTAATCAGAAACAGACAATGTTATGCGGATACGGTACCTTGCAGATTTGAGATGAGGAGAGCAGGCGTTGCAGGTGGACTGCCGGCTAGGCGTCTCAAATGGCCTTGGAGATGGAGTCTGTTGCAGCAACAACCCTGACGATGCCGGCGGTGGAGGTTTTCTGCACAACGCTCTATTGAGAACCCGGAAGAAAGAGAACACAAATGGAATAATTAAATTAAAATAAAATTTTAAGCAAGGCACTGTTCGTAGAGGCCAACTTAAGTTGGCTTCATGAGCAGTGCCAAAGTTGTGCAGTAATTTTTTGAACAAAGGCACTATTCACTCACACCAACTTAAGTTGGCCTGTTGTGGCACCATTCATGCACTAGTACCGTTCATCCAGTGTTACATCATTCCCACATGTCTCACTATTTATGTCAAATTGCCTCTTCAACACAAACCACTTCTTCAAGGACATAAATGGTGATACATCAAGGCCCGAGGGTATTCCATGGAAAAGAAAATTGTTCTTTCAAAAGAACAATGCGCTCATTTTGAGAGCCATCTATTACTTTTGCGCAATATAGGATTGAATGTGGGACATGTGGAATACATGAGTATATATAGTTATTGTAGCTAGTGTAAATGTTAAACGTCAAAATGGCGTTTCCAATAGGTGATAAGCGATATGCTTTTAGTATATTAATAGATGATATATTAGATTAGTTATTAGATATCATTCAAATGGTGTATTCATTGAGTTCACATTTTGGGAAGCTTGATGTATTCATGTAAATCTATGTACATTTCAAATAAACACATGATTTTTTATGTACCTTTTAAAGATATACAACTTTTTTGTATATGGAGTTGTATTATTGGAAAAGGCGTGCACTTTCAAGAGAAGAGAAAAAAATCAAAATGCCTATAATTTCAATATAAATTTATAAGTAAGCAATTCATGGTGAGATTTTATTTGAATTGAGTGTGATGATATATATAGATATATATGTATATATATATATACATATGTGGTCATTGAAGTTCAGACATGCTTAAACACTTTGAAATTTCATTTGAGTGTTGTTCATTTGGTAATTTTGCAATTTGAATCATAGAATGAAATTATGAAAGAAATGGAAATTTTGTTACAAAATATTCAAGAATTGTTTCATGCGAGTACAATTTAGGTTGGTGTCACTGGTATTCAGAAAAACATCATTTGTGACATTTTCATATGCCATGTGATGTTTTCACGAATATTGCATTGATTTCTAACAACATCATTTATGATATTATCATACATTTTGTGACGTTTTCACAAATCTGCTTTGAAAACTTTGATTTTTCCTATAATGAGAGTTTCACACTATAAAAGATTTCATTGTTTTAACAAATTTGAATAAACCTATGTGAAAAATTTGTACAAAGAATGCAAAAGTTTAAAACCATGTGACATCAATGGATGTTGATGTTCGTTATACAAGAACAAAAAATGAACTTTTTTTTCCACTTCAGAAACTACTCTCTTCCAATTCATGAAGATTAGTCCAATGTCATAAAAAAATAACTCTTAGTAGTTGAAGCTCATGAAGATCTTATAAGTAAAGCTGACAATTGGAATGTTCCTTTCTATCTTCACTCTCCGCACTAGAATATTAGTTTCGTAACTATTTTTGTAAGAATGCCGTCAAGAATTTTTAGAGAATAACTAGCAATTGGCGCTTGCTTTGCAACGCATTAGTCCAAACACTTTAATGTAGTTATTACATTACAAACTAATAAAAAAAAGGTAACATGATTCACTACACGGTTGACTGTGTAGTTGGCAGCAGTGTTTTCGTAGTTCGCTGCATGTTTGACTGCATGGTTCATAGCAGCGTGTTTAACTGCGTAGATTATGATTTTAGTAGTATGATAAAGCTATCCCATATTGGCACCAAACTCAACCCATATAAAAAAAAAACAAAAATACTCTAATTTAAGTCAAACAATTGTCATTGCAAATAAGGAATTTGAATGAGATACCATAGATATTAGCCACCACTCTTAATCATTGTGCTGATTTGAGATATGAAACATCCAGATTCCAAAGTTCAAATCAAGCTGATAATTTCTCGATCATTGAGGATGATTTTCAAGGTAAGATTTTATGAGGTTTGTCGGTATTTCACATAGATATCACACGTTACGTAACCACAACATACATCGCGAGTGCACCCGTCCAAATACACACCGGTCAGGAGCACGTCCTAGATATTCCCCAAGTGTAAGCGCCGGGTATAGGGGAGTCCAAGAAGTACTCCATTTAAAAACAACCACTGGACGTAACAAGGTACGCCGGGTATGAGAAAGTGGAGGCTTCCAAGAAGTCGGTACCATTTTGGTCTCGACGGCTGCTGCAGGTCTCGGAGAGAGGGAGAGAGCTACACCACAACTCAATAAAAAGCCCATCGGTCCGCTCAAGGCCTCACTTGTCTTCTGCACTCACTCATTACATTGTCAGGACAGACCTTGCCGAAGAGCCTTGCAGGAGGTGTGCAGGAGGTACGCGATCGTTGCAGAGCGGCCCCATGAGTGTGATCTCAGCAGAGAGGTGAGCATTCTTGGCGACACATCTTCATTTCTGTCTTTTCTTCTAGCTAGCACAAGGATTCCCTGTAGTAGAGTTACTATAGCATGCAGCTGACCAGGCTTTATTGTAGTCTTTTTGAACGTCTTGTTGTTTGAACGCCTTGAGTTTGATGTCTTTGCTGTTGTGGACTGGATGTGGGCATGACGGTTATGTGGAAGTTTGTGCACATGAATCTTTGTGCATGGTTAGATGCTAATGTAGTCCTGCTTTTTCCAGCTTTTTCCCTTGGTAGAAAACTGTTCGATTGATTCAGTTGGACGATGATTGTACACTAGTTATCGATTCCCGGTGAATTGGTGCTGAGGAGCAGATTGCAGATTGCGTTTCAGAAGCTGGTGTGCTGCCGGAGTTTTTGGACAGCGCTGTTGTGGCAGGTGATTGCGAGTCCGTTCATTGGTGGCTGAATTGTGCTTTCAGGTTCTATTGTTGATACGCTATGCGTTTTTGTGGTGGTTCATTGTTGATTGGATTGACGTCTACTGGTAATACGTTTCTGAGCTTCTTTCGCTAGCTGTCGAGTGTTCTGCAAAGCGTTTAGGCTAGCGTTTCGGAAACTGAGGTGCTAGAGGTGTAGTTGTGATCCCAAAACAACCGTGAAGTCTGCGTTGTTTCCTTGTGTAGGTGATTGTATGACTGACCTTGTGTTTGGGTTCGGCGGCATGACATCGAGCTGGTACGGTTAGGTTTTCGTGTTTCTGCTTTTTTACACTTAAGATGATGATGAGTAGGGTGTGTTCTTGTTAAGCACTGTGTAAGATTGGTGTGTGAGTTGGTACCCCTTTCCTGGTGGCAATATCACAAAGTAGCAAGTTCAACAATGCAGTAGATGATATTAGCTTCTCTTGAGGTTTGCATGCCGTCGTGATGATTGAATCTTCTCTGGCTCTGATCTTTTTTGTGGGTCGGATGCAGCTCGAGACTAACCATGACGAAGTCCAAGGGCAAAGCCACGGTTGTTTTGTGGGCCCCAGCTCCACCTGTGTCCAGAAGCTCGAGAGTGATCATGAAGGACGAGAGGAAGTTCCAGAACATCTCACTGAACCGCAGCACCGGGCGCTGGCAGGCCTGGACAAAGTGAGTTTCCTCACGCATGTGTTTGAGTTGTACAATATGAATATTCTTGAGAAAGGCGCAGTTCTAGCAACAAAGAGATTGCTCTTGAAACAAGTTCATATAAACTGGTTCCATGCAATAAATGTGCATCATCCTCGTTGAGTCTATATTTACTGCTCTTCTCCAAATTTCATATGCCATATACCCATGTTCTGGATGCAACTCTGAAGTCCGATGATAGTTCAGTATGTGGTCGGAGACGTGCAAGCTACTGATCAAAGCCGCAAACTGACTTCTGATTGGATATGATTGAATGATTGCAGCTGCATGGCCACCAAAGACGACACCCGCGGGCCATATATCGGTAAGGATTTTCCATCATGCAACCATTGAATGTCGGTATACGATATAGATGTTGCCATGTCGAACTCCATGTGAAGCAATATTATGAGGGCTGGATTACATTCATATTATAGATGAATTGCAGACCCTATAGATATGTCTGTCGGACAAATATCTAGAACTGTGTTGATTGTCACTGCTTGTTGACATGCCAACTGATTGGGATCCATTCTGTGTGGCGTGTTTGGACCTGCAGGGCAACACTCGACCCAAATCCTAGCAGCGAGGTTATTTCAGACTCGACTTCATCTTGGTGCCAAGTCGTCGTCATTCTGCTTTTTCGTACGGATGCTCTGATCGGTTTGATATTCATGTGGAAAAAACAACCGTGCGTGTGATGCTGTGCAGGGCCCAAGACAGGTCCCTCCTCAAGCACCGACGACTTGCAACGAAGCAGCCCATCTGGCTCAACTTCCCCGAATCGGATTATGCCTCCGATGAGAAGCTGGTATACTCTGTTGCACGCTTAGCCCCTGATTCGTACTCAAAGTGATCTAGTATTAATTAATTGTGACGGTACTTTCATATTGATTAACTGTTTGCATATGGAGTACTACTTGGTTTTGAATCCGAAAAATAGGTACATGCTTGTGTGAGATCAACATGAATATGCCTCACATGGCTAGCTGTACCGATGCACAGCCTTGACAGCCTTTGTTCCTGTGTCATGTGCAATCCAGAGGAACGGGCTATCGGACGATGAGTTCATCGACCTCCTCAAAGGGGAAACCCGAGCTTGCTACTCGAAAGTGGAGCGAACCAAATGTAACTAACACTCGTACACCTCACTACTTACTTGCAGCGCTTTATGCTCGTAGCTCTTACATGCTCCACTTGTATGTATCATTCAGGTCTGCAGATGTTCCTGGACCAGGAGCAGGCTCGGGGTAACCTCCCTGAGCTGTCGGAGGGGAAGGCCAAGGCCACCACCTCCGAGAAGGTGACGTCCTTGCGCGATTTCCTCAAGCAAACTTTACTTGAGCGCCTAGCAAAGGCGACCCCGCTGGCACCGATTTCGAAGAAGCACAACATGGGGAAGCTTTGGAGGGAGCACGAGGCCGATATCACCAAGAGGGTCGACGATCTGTTGCGCGTTGACAATGACATGATGACAGACGAGGTGCAGGATCACCAGGCGCAGCAGCCGCATGAGGAAGTGCTGGACAATATGAGTGCCAACTTTGACATGCTGGTCACTGTAGCGCTAACGCACCCGGACCTCAAGCCTTACGAGCATTGAAGGATCGCAGCCCCGGATCCCTGCGCGAGCAAGCCACGTGCGATGGTGCTGAGCTTCAGGGGATGGTGGCGTGAAGACCTTTATCATGGCACTAGCGCAAACAAACAACAGCCCTGTGACGAAACCCGCTTCCTCCTAAACAGCAGATTACTCATGCCCTCGGCAGCGAACTACGGAGCAAACTACGGTCTTGTGGGTTCGGTCTCTGGAATTCTTCAGCAGCCACAAGGACTTGGCCACGTTGAAGGAAGCGTGCTGGTTTGTGGACTGAGAAACATCGTTTTTCGAGCCACAATCAGGTTGGCTTCAAGGATTCACCATCAACACGGTAGCAACAGACCCTCCAGCCGCACGTGCAGGCGTGGTCCGGCATTAATTCCATTTTGGCGGTTGGTGGAAGTAGAGCCATCCACGGCCACGCTACGCACCCTCGCAGCACTGAGGTGTGCATGTGGTAGAGAAAGATCAGCACTCATGAGCGGATGAAGAAGCTGCAGGATCTGGTGCCCAACATAAACTCGCGCCACAGCAGCACCGCGGACATGCTGGACGAAGTCGTGGAGTATGTGAAAAAAGTGCAGCTGAAAGTGGAGGAGATCTGGCTGACGGCTTCTTAGTTGAAGCTGGAGGCTATGCATCCTCACTGAACTCCTGAACCCTAAACCCAAAACCTAGGCTACCGAGCTTTTCTTAGGATAGAAGTGGTCATTAACGTTTGAATTGGATTAAAGGTTTGAATTTAGTTTATTTCATTTTACTGCATTACGAATCTTTCAAATTAATTGTACCATTAATTGTGATGTTAGTTCCTTGTGTAGTGCCAAATTTTAGTGGTAGAAGCATGTTTCATACTCTGATTTGTGCAATGAAGAAAATCAGCAACAGTGTTGCTAGAGCTCATTTTTTTATGTTATGAATATATTTCCTTATATGGTAAGTTGTCATGTTTCTGAAAAAATAGCAATTTGCATTTTTTTTAATGATAAACATAATAATAAATTATTCTTGCAAGGATTGCAAAATGTATTACAATTCCACCTCAAGTATTTCCTCTTCTTATGCTACATGTGAATCTATTATGTATTTTCTAAGTGGTCTCCTTTGATTAGCCTATATTTGCTACTAGATACCTTCTATGAAAAGGGACCAAAGGATGAATCACCGCTAATTGCAAACCGTAATTTAGAGCAATGGATGAGTAATTAGGATGGAAATGGGGCAAAATGGAATCATTCTATTCAATATTGAGTGGCGGAAATTAGAAGATGCCGGAATTGGTCATGATTACCTCAAATTGAACATCCAAATGCTCAAAAGTTAAAACAAACATTCATGCAACTTCTTTTGAAAACTAAAAATATTGAAATGAAAAAAAATCAAGATTTCTAATTCTTATATAAAAATCAATGTTTTTTGTCTGCTCTTTATTCAACAAAGTGAGAATTTCTTTGTGTTCATGTAGACGTCAATTCTACATGTGGCATCTTTAGAGATATGATATTGATATATCAGCCTTGCTAATCAATGTCTCCAGCTTGTCGTGTGCAATATTAATAGTTGGATATAAATACACTACAGTATCCCATTTTTGAAGTCAAAGTGTCCCATATTCGGAGGAAATACATTTAAGAGTACATAAATGAGGAGAATTACATTATTGAATTTGTTAGAATGATTGACATTATTTAATGGATCCTAGGGTCCAAGGGCAATTTGTCATTTATTTTTTTACACTTTTTTTGATTCTGTAGGAAGGTCTAATTTTGTTTAATTGCTTTGTCTTTGAATAAACTCTAAACTCAAAAATTGAAATTTTTTGTGTCATTGTACCCGTCCCAAGTTCAGCATTCCTAAAACATCCATTACATAAGGGAGTAAAAGATATAAGGCGTAGTTGATTATCACCCAGTTATCCTATGCATAAAAATAGGAAGCTCCCTTTTCAACCACCATACTTAATATGCACAATGGTCACGCGTTTCAAATTTGCATTATTTTGATTTGTTAAAACACCATTTTTGACACTATCATACAATATATGTAATTTCCACACATTTTGTTCGAAGAACATTAATTCTTCCTAAAATAAAAGTTTCATACTATGAAAGGTTTCATCGCTTTAACAAATTTGAAGAAATTTATGTAAATAATTTGTATTAATTTATATTCTACATCTAAAATTTAAATAGCTCTATTTGTCATTGGAAATTAAGAAAAGGGCAAGATTGGGTTTCTTGGAGGCCAGTGATCGAGACGCCGGTGATGAGCCCATGTTTGAGGGCAACTCAAACGTTACACATGAACTCCGCTCTGGATTGAAGGTCATCATCTTCAAGTGAGAAGTCCCAAAAGCAGGCAACTACTTCACAAGAAGCAGGAAGATGGCCGGAAAACAAAGGTGGATTCATAGGAGATGGACAACAGTCCACAAGTGTCAAAGTTGGCTACTGGTTCAAGATATGATCATCGAGCTATGGAGTTGTTGCGAATTTAAAAGCAATGGTGACGCTGGTACTAAAAGTGTGCAGTCTGAGATGTTGGTTACTGAAGTTGAATGTTGTGGAGAGTCGGTAGCAAATTCGGAGCGGGCACAAGTGCCAATGATTATCATACCCCACCAACGATGGCTTATCTCATCGTTCAGGTTCAGAATTATGGAAAACACGGAATGGAGCGATGCTCAGCCAAGGGTTTGCTTGGATTGAGGCGTAGGCAGGCAGAGTCTATGGGATGAGAGGTGGGGGACATGAGGTTGGAGGACGCGGCTGGGGGACAAAAGGTGGGGAACGAGAGGAGGGGGGAGCTGGGAACTGTTCAAGTAAAAGTCAAGTGGGTGATCACACCTGGGTGCTGCATGTTAACCCCTAAAGTCAAAAGCCCTCAAAACTACCAAAAACCCTCAAAACTGCCCTCTTTCAATGCAAGGTGAAAATTTTTGACTTTTGACAAATTTTTGAGTAAGTAACCATAAGATCTAGTACCTAACTTGTACATGTACATGCATACCGAATCTTAGATTCAAATTCCTCACCATTTGTGAGATTGTAATGTTCAAAGTTGAAAAAAAAGATTTTTTCCTTGTTGTAGAATGGAAAACTAATGTTTTGGGGGCCAAAAAAACCATTTTTGATAGGAAATTTGACATGAGGCTCTTCAAATTCTTGTTCCTATGTGAGTAAGGAATATGTCCATATAATTTTTACCCTCATAGGACCTATAAAACCTAAAGAAATGCTTAATTTTTCACATGGAGGTATGCTGAAATACAAATACAAATGCCCATTTTCAACAATTAAAAAGGCATGTAAAAAATTATTGGATTGAAAATCCAAACGGTAAGATCATGCTTTACTACCTCTTTTACATGTACCGAAAACAAAATTCGAAAAAAATGTAAAATCTCAATTTTTGGTGAATTTTTGAAGTTACTGCGATCTAATTGATTTTGGGCAGAATTTGAGAATAAATGAGCATATACCGCAGTTTTGGGCAGATTTCAGCATGCCCTAACAGTGTTTTCAAACTTTGACCGTGAATATCTCCTAAAGTATGAGGAATTTTAAAGCATGAATGGTGTCATTTTAAAGGTATGGGAAAACTCTACAATCTTCCAAAAGTTGAACTTCATACGATCTAAATTTAGTAACTGAGAGCCTGACCAGAGTCAGATCGACCACATTCTGGTCGATTTCGACTGTAGGGGTTAACCAACAGTTAACTAGTAGTTAGTCCCAGTCAACTTAGAAACGATCTGTAGTTTCTATATCCGCATAAGGTAAAAGGAGCTTATGTTTTTATATCTGCTCGAGTTAAAGTGAGCTTGTATTAACTCTAAGTTAACTCCACCTTCTATGGTGGGAGGAAAGTATAAAAAACAACTCTCCTAAAGAGTTGATGGTACTTCTCAATATATGTGTGTTATCTGTTCTCTCCCTTGTATATGCTCTTTCTCTTATATTTTGGTTTCCTTAGAGTCTGTAGCTCTATTTCGTTAGTGTATATAACTCTATCTTTACAAAAACAAAACCAACCGTGATAAGAATTGGCCCGCCATCCATCCCCGGTTGGCCCAACAAGGAGGTCAATTCGCCCAGGGCAAGATGGACTAAGGTAGAGGTACCCAATTTTGATCAGTGATTAAGCCAATTTGGGACTCAAATGACAATGTATGTCAAAAACATTCATGCAGAAAGATGCGGAATTAAGAATGAAACTCAACAAATATTATTTTTAATTTAATTAAAAAGACTTGGAATTGATATAGAATTTAAAAGCCCAAAAACCAATGGAGCCCATAATCAAACTGTAGAGTTGGTGAGATTTAGTGCCCTCATTTGCCCAATGCGAATAAGTGAGAGTGAGTAAAAGAGAGAAGACATGCCATAAATAACCAACTCATGCAGGGTATCCAATGCTGATCGACCTTGTTCGACTTTCAAGGCAATGCCACCAATGAGAGCTCAATTGAGGTGGAGCAACCCAAAATTGCTCACTTCGTGACCCAATGCCGATAATGACTGATGTTTTCAGTTTTTGAATTATCGGTTTTGGATCACTTCATGCACCATTTCATGCATTTGCCATTTTCATGCACCATGCCATGCATACTCTACCGATCGGAATTGGGTAGCCAATCAGAATTGGGTGCCTTTACCTTATGTACAAAGTGGTTTAAACTGATGTAGGACGAGGTTGGTGCGGATATCACGGAATATGTTCAAGAGACCTGTGATTTAGGAAGGATGCATCTAAGATTATACAGAGGTCTTCTCTCACTTATTTCAAACTGGGGGCCAAGAACATCCTTGAATAATCCACGTCTAGTAACGGTTTAATCGTCTATATACAAGATCATATCCGAATCGTTAGCCAAATGGGCAAGGACGTTTCTTCCTCGATGGATTTGTGCAAATCAAAGAGGTTTGGGAAGGGAGAGATATATTTTCGACAATATCTTTTTGGCATGTGAGGATATGGATTTCGCAAAAGAATCCAAACAAAAATTGGTTGTGTTACTCCTTAACTTTGAGAATTTGTATGATTACGTGTAAAATTTTTTGTTTCCCTTCTAACTCATTGCACTAGAACAAGCAGTTTTGAAGTGTTTTTGGTGTGAAAATGCCTTGGGCCTTTAGGGGTTAAATGGCTATTGAAGGACTCTCTTACTAAATATTTGGAATTTCCTTTGGGATTCAATACTTCCAGAGCGGATAAGGACAATAAAATATTACAATCGATGAGAGCGAAATTGGCGATCTAGTCACTGAAGAAGTTTCTATGGCTGCGAGATTATTACTTTCTTACCAAATCTACAATTTTCACTATCAACATACATTGAATGTGAGCCAATTGGAAGCGTCCAAGCCACGCGGTAGACTATTTATATATATCAATTTATATATTTATATATTTATATATTTATATATTTATACTAGTGCGGTACCCTTGTCCTCCGGACACTACATTTTTTTGTGTTGAGTCCCCACCTCCCCGTTCCCTAGCCCTTTCCCTCCAATCCATCGTCCCCTCGTCCCCCGTCCCCGTCCCCGTCCCCATCCCCGCCTCGTCCTTTTCTTTTTGGTGGTGTTTCTTGTCATGTTGACCTGGCAATATTTGTTTTTTCCAACCTGACACAGGTTAGGAATTACTGATCTCCAAGGTTGGAGATTAGGGTTTTAGAGGGTCGATGCTCTAGTTGGAGGTTTGGGGTTGCGTTTTTGGGGATTTCGGGTTTCCATATTGTTGATGGGTGAGATGTGATTGCATTTACAAAGTAGCAGAAGGTGTTGGAGCTTACGCAACTCGCTGGCCTTGATATTTGAGAGGACACCTTTCTGATTGTGAGTTTGTAGTAGATCTGAAATTCTTTTGTTGTGTCTGTTTCTCAGTTTGTGTGGTTTAGGTTTCAACATTGTATGATGATTTTGCAGGAGAACATTGGCCAAAACAAAATACACTTCGAGTTCAAAGCATGACATAGCCTTGGCAGGCGAACCTCTGTCGAGGTCAGCGGCAGTTTAAGAATGTCATCATGGACGCTCCACGCCTTCGCAGAGCCTAGAACGCCAGAGCCTTTCGTATAAGTATTTCTCTAATCAGCAACCCTAGGAAAATTGTACAACAGATTGCGAGAGCTTGATGTCGAGTTTGAGCTCTTAACGTGAGAACCTCTGTTCGCGTTGCTCACGCGCGGGGTGAGCAACGCGCTTCTGCGTCGGCGCGGGCAACATCACGGTGGAGCTAGGCGGCGGCGAGCGCGAGGTCTCACGTTGTTTGCCTTGAAGACTGTTGTGAAGCATTAGTTAGGGTAATACTGTATGATTGAGAAATGGACACAACAAAAGAATTCCAGATCTACTACAAACTCACAATCAGAAAGGTGTCCTCTCAAATATCAAGGCCAGCGAGTTGCGTAAGCTCAATACCTTTTGCTGCTTTGTAAATGCAGTCACATCTCACCCATCAACAATATGGTAACCCTAAATCCCCAAAAACTCAACCCCAAATCTCCAACTAGAGCATCGACCCCCTGAAACCCTAATTCAAACCTTGGAGATTAGTAATTCCTAACCTGGGTCAGGTTAAAAAAAACCAATATTGCCAGGTCAACATGACAAGAAAAACCACCAAAAATGGACAGGGACGGGGACGGGGACGGCGGATGGGGGCGGGGGGATGGGGGGATGGGGGGATGGAGGATTGGAGGGAAAGGGCTAGGGGACGGGGAGGTGGGGACTCAACACAAAAAAATGTTGTGTCCGGAGGACACGGGTACCCCATTAGTATTTTATAATTATATAATTATAAAATTATTTTTATTTTTATTTATATATATTTATTTATACTTGTATTTATATTTATTTATTTTATATATGTATATTTATATATTTTTATTTTTATTTTTATTTTTATTTTATATTCATATATTTTTATTTCATATTTAAATGAGGTATGATACACCAACAAATCATCAAATTCAGAGTTCCATCAGCATCCATCATGTTATTGGTGTTTGCCACAAACCGTTGTTCACACTAGACCACATGTTTGTATGAACAGGTTGGTTTCAATTGCATCATACTCTAACAATAAGCACAAAAGAGGAAAAATAGGGGAGCAGGAAAAAAAATTACAACTTGAGTTAAATTAAGTTAAGTATTTTTGTACCCTAGAGGTATTCTTGGTCCTTTAGGGATTAAATGAGGACCACATACCTTGTGCCAACTCTCGTGGCCTCGGGCAAAACATTCATTTAGAACCAGCTTCAGATTTGATACCACCATCACATGTAAAAAATTACAAACCAAAACATCAAATATAAAATCATTTAAGGTCAACAAAGAGGTGCTTCTAAAGACAAAATAGTACGCAACATCACTCAAGCTCCTTCCAAGATCATTGCTTCAACACGTGCGGCCCAAAGTGAAAAAGAAAATAATCATGGGATTACCTTGTCTTCTGCAGACTTGAGCTTCTCACAAATTTGTGGCATAGCTAGGTAATTGTCAAGCTCTATTGTAAACCGGTAATTAACCAAAACTTATCACGATTCACCAACACTTCTAAACTTGTTGGAGTATATCCAACCCACTTTGATTCCATTACCACCCATTCACCCATCCAAAGGGAGGCTTGCTATTAGTCAAGACTCCTCACTTTTACTTGGCACTTAGGAATACCTATTGGCAGCTACCAGCTAAACATGGCACGACACTTTGAAATTCAAAACTAAATCACATCTCATTGGAAAATTATGAAATCAGTTGGGTTGGAATTGTAATTCTATGGGCTATCGCAAATAAATACATGCAATATTTTTTTTAATCACCTTAAATGACTTCCTTTTTAAAACAGAATGATCTTCCAGAAGCAGATATGACTCAAAACTTAACATGCACATTGTGCTTGATGTAGATTAGGGCTGATGAGCCACATTTCTTTTGGATCCACCTATATTAGGTGATCAAAGTACAGTAGCTGCGAGAAAATCAGCAACATCAGTGTGCTATAGTCCCAAAATGGCATCAATCTCGTGTAATTTGAAATCAGGTTTGTTCATGTGACATTACTCTACTCTCTGTACGTTTTTCCAATATATGTGGCAGCCGAAGCAAACCATAAAATAAATTTCTGACACTTGGAATTCACTACTAAGGACTATAATTGGATTGCTCGAACCCCGTTGAGCGCACAAAGCTGCGGTGCACGGTGAACAAGGGTGGGGAGAGCAACATGACCTGGACTCCATTACCTCGCTGGTAGTGACCGAGCTTGCACAAGTACAGAACAAGGACAACAGGCGTTGATATGGGTGAAAGCGGATGTCGTCACAGGGCTGCTGTTTGTCTGCGCCAGTGCCATGATATAGGACTTCACGCCACCATCCCCTGAAGCTCAGCACAATCGCACGTCGCATCCTAGCGCAGGGATCAGGGGCTGGGAACCTTCAATGCTCAATGCTCGTAAGGCTTGAGGTCCGGGTGCGTTAGCGCTACAGTGACCATCATGTCAAAGTTGGCACTCATATCGTCCAGCACTTCCTCATGCGGCTGCTGCGCCTGGTGATCCTGCACCTCGTCTGTCATCATGTCATTGTCAACGCGCAGCAGATCGTCGATCCTCTTGGTGATATCGGCCTCGTGCTCCCTCCAAAGCTTCCCCATGTTGTGCTTCTTCAAATTCGGCGCCAGCGGGGTCGCCTTTGCTAGGCGCTCGAGTAAGGTTTGCTTGAGGAAATCGCGCAAGGACGTCACCTTCTCGGAGGTGGTGGCCTTGGCCTTCCCCTCCGACAGCTCAGGGAGGTTCCCCCGTGCCTGCTCCTGGTCCAGGAACATCTGCAGGCCTGAATGATACATACAAGTGGAGCATGTAAGAGCTACGAGCGTGTAATCACAAAGCGCTGCAAGTTAGTGAGGTGTGCGAGTGTTAGTTACATTTGGTTCGCTCCACTTTTGAGTAGCAAGCTCGGGCTTCCCCTTTGAGGAGGTCGATGAACTCGTCGTCCGATAGCCCATTCCTCTGGATTACACATGCCACAGGAACAAAGGCTGTCAAGGCTATGCATCGGTACAGCTAGCCATGTGAGGCATATTCATGTTGATCTCACACAAGCATGTACCCATTTTTCCGATTTAAAACCAAGTAGTACTCCATATGCAACAGTGAATCAATACGAAAGTACCGTCACAGTTAATCAATACTAGATCAGTTTGAGTACGAAACAGGGGCTAAGCAGCAGGTGGTGCGGCAGAATATACCAGCTTCTCATCGGAGGCATAATCGGATTCGGGGAAGTTGAGCCAGATGGGCTGCTTCGTTGCAAGTCGTCGGTGCTTGAGGAGGGACCTGTCTTGGGCCCTGCACAGCATCACACGCACGGTTGTTTTTTCCACATGAATATCAAACCGATCAGAGCATCCGTACGAAAAAGCAGAATGACGACGACTTGGCACCAAGATGAAGTCGAGTCTGAAATAACCTCGCTGCTAGGATTTGGGTCGAGTGTTGCCCTGCAGGTCCAGACACGCCACACAGAATGGATCCCAATCAGTTGGCATGTCAACAAGCGGTGACAATCAACACAGTTCTAGATATTTGTCCGACAGACATATCTATAGGGTCTGCAATTCATCTATAATATGAATGTAATCCAGCCCTCATAATACTGCTTCACATGGAGTTCGGCATGGCAACATCTATATCGTATACCGACATTCAATGGTTGCATGATGGAAAATCCTTACCAATATATGGCCCGCGGGTGTCGTCTTTGGTGGCCATGCAGCTGCAATCATTCAATCATATCCAATCAGAAGTCAGTTTGCGGCTTTGATCAGCAGCTTGCACGTCTCCGACTACATACTGAACCACAAATGATGTTGATCAATGATCATCCGACTTCAGGGTTGCATCCAGAACATGTGAATATGGCATACAAAATTTGGAGAAGAGCAGTAAATATAGACTCAACGAGGATGATGCACATTTAATGCATGGAACCAGTTTATGTGAACTTGTTTCAAGAGCAATCTCTTTGTTGCTAGAACTGCGCCTTTTTCAAGAATATTCGTATTGTACAACTCAAACACATGCGTGAGGAAACTCACTTTGTCCAGGCCTGCCAGCGCCCGGTGCTGCGGTTCAGTGAGATGTTCTGGAACTTCCTCTCATCCTTTACGATCACTCTCGAGCTTCTGGACACGGGCGGAGCTGGGGCCCGCGAAACAACTGCGGCTTTGCCCTTGGACTTCGTCATGGTTGGCCTCGAGCTGCATCCGACCCACAAACAAGATTCAAACATCACGACGGCATGCAAACCTCAAGAGAAGCTAATATCATCTACTGCATTGTTGAACATGCTACTTTGCGATATTGCCATCCGTAGTTTTCTGGCATCATTTAGTTTTGGATAGATTTTTTCTCGGTCCTAATTCAGGGATGGTGACTTTCATCTTCAACTACGACATGGGATAGATGCTATAGTGCGAGCTGCAGATTATGCACAACTGGGTTTCTGGTCATTGCAGCACTACTATCCTAGCTAAACTTAGAATTTATCCGAATGAGCCACCAGGAAAGGGGTACCAACTCTCACACCAATCTTACACAGTGCTGAACAAGAACACACCCTACTCATCTCAAGTGTAAAAAAGCAGAAACACGAAAACCTAACCGTACCAGCTCGATGTCATGCCGCCGAACCCAAACACAAGGTCAGTCATACAATCATCTACACAAGGAAACAATGCAGACTTCACGGTTGTTGTGCGATCACAACAACACCTCTAGCACCTCGGTTTCCGAAACGCTAGCCTCAACGCTTTGCAGAAGACTCGACAGCTAGCGAAAGAAGCACAGAAACGTATCACCAGTAGACCTCAATTCAACCAACAATGAACAACCACAGAAACGCATAGCGTATCAACAGTAGAACCTGAAAGCACATTTTAGCTACTAATGAACGGACTCGCAATCACCTGCCACAACAGCGCTGTCCACAAACTCCGGCAGCGCACCAGCTTCTTCTGACAGTCAATCTGCAATCTGCTCCTCAGCACCAATTCACCGGGAATCAATAACTAGTCTACAATCATCGTCCAACTGAATCAATCGAACAGTTACTACCAAGGGAAAAAGCTGGAAAAAGCAGAAGCACTACATTAACATCTAACTATGCACAAGGGTTGATGTGCACAAACTTCCACAGCACCCACATGCCCACATCCAGTCCACAACAGCGAAGACAACAAACTCCAGGCTTTCAAACAAAAAGACCACATGAAAGCCTGGTCAGCTGGTCTGCATGCTGTAGTAACTCTAATGCAGTGAATCCTTGCGCTAGCTAGAAGAAAAGACGTAAATGAAGATGTGTCGCCAAGAATGCTCACCTCTCTGCTGCGATCACGCTCCTAGAAGCGCTCTCTGCAACGATCGCGCACCTCCTGCAAGCACCTCCTGCAAGGCTCCTCAGCAGGGTCTCTTCTGACGATGAAACGAACGAGCGCAGAAGACAAGTGAGGCCTTGAGCGGATCGATGGGCTTTTAATTCATTTGTGGTGTAGCTCTCTCCCTCTCTCCGAGACCTGCAGCAGCCGTCGAGACCAAAATGGCACCGACTAGGACGCCTGTACACTTTGTCATACCCGGCATACATCCGGTGAGCATGCTGGACGTGACATTTCCCGGTGTATATATATCCGTAGGTACTGTTATTCGTCTAGGACACACGTATACCCGGCTCTTATATAGGCTGATATCTAGGAAGTGCTCATGATCGGTGTATATTTTGGACGTGTTCACACCCGATGTCTGTTGTGGTTACATAATGCGTGTTGTGGTTACGTAATGCGTGAAATCTATGTGAAATACCGACAAATCTCATAAAGTCTTATTTCTCGATCATCTTGAACTGTTGCATCTTTCATACAAATTGTTCGCATACTTTTAATCAAATTTTTTAAAAGAACCTGGCCCATAAGTGGGCTTGTGTGGGCCAGGTTGGATTGTTGCTAAGGAATATTGTGGGATTGAATGTTTACTTTGGGATGGTTTATGCTTTTGGACCATGATGGAGTCTTTCCAAAGAAATTTGTTTGTTCCACGGTCATGCTTACAATGGTAACACTTCAATAAAATGTAAGTTTTGAAGCCGCTGAACCCCTTAGCATGTTTTAATCAAAGTTGAATAAGGGAGAAAGACCACTTATGTAAATTTAGGTGGATTTATTTTTAATATTTTGATTTGTTCTGAATTTGTTTCAATGTAGTGACTTTAGTTTTTCAACATTTTATCTGTACCATACAATCCCAAATGCATATTTACAATGGATTTGAATTCATTGATCCAATTAGGCGACAACAAAGAATTTACCTCATTCCAAAAGAAATTTATTTCTAATATATCTCTTTAATGGCATTTTTTCTCAAAGTTTGTTTGATTTCGGAAGAAGAGAGACTTTCTAAAGAACCCTTAAATATTATCTACTTGGCCTACTTTTAGGCCATTGACGACCTAAATAGCCTTTGTCACTTTCACATATTTCTCCTAGCCTAAACCTAAGTTGAACCATGTTGAATTGATGCGCCAACTTCTAAGTGTAAGTTTATGAGACACACGGGACAACTTCATAGTTCATAGTTCCAACTACAATAAATTAACATAAATAACTTATTTTCATGATAGCTCCTACAATCCTTTAACTATTTTTGATCAAAAACACAATTATACTATCCGTTCCAATATAGAGAGGAGAAAAAGAATTTTAAAAGAAAAAAATATCTTCTACAAATTTCATGAAATTTGACTATATAGACTAAAAGATTATGATGTTTGATAAAGAGGAAGGTTTTATTTCCTAGGACCTATATTAACCCTTAACCCCGAAAAGCCTATGACGATTTCACACCAAAAACACTTCAAAATTGTTGATTCTAGTGCAATGAATAAGGAAGAAAACAAAAACTTATATTTATTCTTTTGACCGTAGGATCTCCATTAAGACTTACTAAGTAACATACTCACAAAATTTCATTGACTTTGACCACACGGATTAAAAGATAATAGTGTTTGAAGTCAAAAAAATGGTTCATTTTCTTCCTTGCGTTGAGTGGATTAGTAGGCTTTGACTTCACTTGGTATTAAATTTTTGCAATACACAAGGTCTAAATCTTTTACCATTGTACTGAGCATGATATTATTTCCGTATTCAACAATTTATAGATGTCGAGAAGGGATGTAGCATATTCAAAACAAGTGTGCAAGGAGTGGAGGTTCAAAAATTGTCAATTCACAATTTATTCTTTTGAGAATTTGATATGTTTTAGAATGATAATTTAAACCGTCAATAAGAAGGTTTACACCACATATAGTTGTAGAAAAAATCAAAAGTGAAAAATATGAAGATCTCTAGGCTTTATGTAAAAAAGATGAAGTATTTTTCCCTACTTGCCTGAAATGTGTAAATATGTGTTTAAATGCTTTTTTACACCAAAGACAAGAATCTTTTTTGACATCTTCAAAGAAATTTGTAATATTCTCTACATGAATGGAAAATCTCAATGTCAATAGAGACTTCTAGCAAAAAATTGAGCTGTCCGAAGTCCCCATTTCTAACTTTGAGTGGTACTAACTTTCAAACCATGAATCCAAAAATAATAATAATAATTTCTCCATGTAGCTCTTATCAAGGACCTTCCTATGTAAGAGTTTTAAAAAAAAAAAGATTTTTTTCCGAATAGTAGGAATCTGCCCAAAATCCAAAACGTACGCCCCACATACACTTGGGCTCTTAAAGGTTAAAGGCCCAAGGCATTTTCACATCAAAAACACTTCAAAACTGCTCGTTCTAGTGCAATGAGTAATGAGGTAATCAAAACCTTTTATTTCTACATTTAATCGTAGGATCTAAATCAAGACTTCCTTGTTTACGTCTTCACAAAATTTCATAAATTTTAACCGCAAGGATTGAAAGATTATAGTGTTTGAAGTAGAGAAATACATTCTTTTTCTTCCGTGCTTTGAGTGGATCAACAGACTTTGACTACACTTGGTGTCAAATTTTTGCACTACACAGGGTCTAAAAACATTACCATCATATTAATCATGATGTTATTTTCTTGTTCACCAAGTTTTAGAGGTAGAGAATGGGTATAGCGTATATATAACAAATGTGTTTTGGAGAGGTTCAAAAATTGCCAATTCACATTTTATTTTTTTGTGAAATAAATATGTTTTAGAATGATAATCAGAATGGTCAATAAAAAGGTTTACACCACATCTTGTAGTAGAAAAAATAGAATGTAAGAAATATAAAGACCTCTAAATTTTATAGGCAAAAGAAGAAGTTTTTTGGTACCTTGCTAGACAAGGCATGACAATGTGCGAAAATGTTTGACTTGGATTATTATGCTATTTTCCACTTAAGACAAGAGATTTTTTTTACAATGTGGAAGGAAATAATATTATTTGCCATTGTTGAAAATCTCACATTCAAGACATATCCAAGGCTGAATAGAAAAGGTGATTGAAAAAAAATTGTTGGTTAGAAGAAATTGAACACTTTTTTTAAGGACATAAAATCCTACAAGTTGTATGGTTTAAATTTCTCAAAAAGTCACTATTTGGCAAAATTAAAGAACCTAATTTAAAGTATGTGGAATTTAAATAAAAGAGTTTGAATTGATGTAATAGTTTTCAAAGGTCAAGGTTATTTTTCAAAGCAAAGTGGTGATAAAATGAATGTGCATTATATCTCTAGTTACCCAATAGCATAAGAGTTTGTAAGTAAGTAATGTACCCAACAATACAAGGTACCATAGTCATGAATTATATAATAAAAAAGATGAGATCCTAAGTGGAGTATTATAGTTATCTATAAAATACCAAGATGATACTAAGAGTTAGGCCTCCTTTTCCCATTTAGAATAACAAAATCAAACCGAAATAGCTCTCAATCAAACTAGAATCAAATCAAAGAGAAAAAAAGGAAGCCAAGACTCATAGCACAACGTGACCTCTCCTTCCTTCTAAAAGGAAAAACAACTTCTTACTTGAGTTCAAATTCCACAAAGCTCTTCCTCACTTAACCCTTTAAGGCCATGTTAGCTTTGGCTGATGGTCAAGTCTACAGACGTAATAAATTCTACAAAATATCAACTACTACACTTGTAGATTTCCCATCAGCCATAGCCAACTTGGCCTTAACCCCTTAAAGGCCCAAGAGTTCCCCAAGGGGACTCTTGGGCCTTTTGGGTTGAAGGGTTTATAAGAATGCTAGTTGATAGACCACCAAACTCTTCCATATCTAATAGCTTTTAAGAGTTTATAGATAATAATATTACGAATAAAAGAAGAGGCATATTTCAAGATTTTAGGTAACTTTGCAAATAACTCTACCAGATTGAAAAAGTGACTCCTAACATGCTGTGAAAACAAAAAAAAAATTGGTGAATAATCTTGTCAATAAATGATGATGAATGCGGAAACATTTTACAGTTGCTAGTCCTGTGTAAATTAGAAATATTTCTGCATCTCTGCACAATTGCTACCAAATTCTTTCAGACAATCAACACACACATCTAGCTACAGAATACTTTGACACTTGAATAGTCTTAAAGTTACCAAACCACTAATGTTCTGATCTCATTCTTCAGGAACTTAGACCTTACAAATGATCATGCTATCTCTAATATTAATAAAGTGGTTGCCTTCCATCAAACCTCAGTTCAAAAGTAGAAGCGACAGACTTTGACCCGCCATTGCAACTAGAAAATGCCGTGTTGATGATGAGCCCAACATCATCCTCAGCTCCTCCTCTGCACTTCTTTCTGAATCACTCAAAAAGCACCTGATACAAACATATTCAGGATGGTCGTGTCCACATCCCCTCCTCGTTCTCTTAAGAGCTTAATTTTGTTAGGCGAGACCAAAATACCATACGTTTTACCGTTTTAGATTCAAGTTTATGAAAGTCCTTCCAGAAGAGGAGAGAGAAGGAAAAAAGAGAGGGTGAGATTTCGATGCAGAAAGAAATAGAGCATGAGTGGATCTCATGCTCTCTTTTCTGCACCAATCAAGAAAAAACAAGGGCTGGGAATTCAAGAAAAACCAACTCTCACATTCAAGAAAAACCAAAGCGCCTTCCCTTTCAAGGAAAGGAACAAGAAAGATGCGGCCAAGGGAAACTCTTTTGTTTGGTAGGGGTACAAGAGGCATGGAGTGAAATTATGAGACTACTAACTCTTATCATCAAAAAAGGAGGAAAGAGGTACCGGCCCGGCCCCCTCACCATCATCGCTATTATGGTTGTTGTTGTTGCTTCTAGAACTGTCCGAGGTGCTCTCGGAGCGTCGTCTCCGCGACCGGTGGCGCTCCTTCCTGTCCTTCCTGTCCTTCCTGTCCTTCCTGCTCTTGCGCTCCTTCCTCCTCTTGTCGCTCTCACTGCCGGAGCTCTCCGCTTCCGACTCCGAGTCGCTCCTCCCTCGACCCTTCTTCGACGAAGATCTCTGCCAACAAGCAAGCATCCATGAAAATCAGCCCTTACTTTCACTCTGCTTTTCATGATTTTCAAGCAGGGAATCGGATGTCATGACTTCCATCTGATGAGAGTATGATAGATTACTATTTGACAGGGTTGATCAAAGGTACCTTTCTTTTCTTGGCGCTTTTGAGCTTGTCTCTCACTTTATCCTTGTCCTTGTCTTTATCCTTGTCCTTATCTTTCTTGCCTGAAACATGGGTGTGCCAACAACAGAACATATACCGATCAAAGACATGACCACCAGAGGTTGAAACGGAGATTATAAGCTTCACCATCAAGGAAGGAACATAAGACATCTCGGTTCCTATTCGCAATATCCGACACATTCGCAAAAACTGTGACCATGTTTTGGAGCATTGAAACTTACTCTTTTTTAATCCTTTGTCTCGCAAGGTGGCGTGATTTGAGCCTCGTGCTAGCTTCTTGGCTCGTTCGGCGTCAAGTTGTGCACGATACTCCCTCATCAGCTTAGCTTCGTCGTCTTCAAGTTCTTCTTGTCTTTTAGCCTCCTCCTACAAGACACGAGAATGTATTTAGTGATAAAACTCCAGTAGACAGTTTGACACGTCTGCTAATTACGTGAGGAGAACCATATCTTCTGTGAGAAGGAACCATTTATCGTCTACATATTCAGTAATCAAATGAGGAGATCAAACCTTCTACATAATTCAATAATGAAATGAGAAGAATCGTATCTTCTGCATGCTTAACAATAAAATCACTAGCCATACCTTTTGTTTCTGCTTCCACTCTTCCCAGGTCACCGTATGCGAAGTCTGAAGAGATGCCAGGCGTGCAGCATGCCACTCTGGTGAATGGAAAGATCCGTCCATCTGCGTCGCCCCTTGTCAGTAGCTCTCCGGGAAAAAAAAGAAACAGCAACAAAAACATAGAAGAAATTTATCTTTTCTCACACAGATATTACATCTAGAAACCCATAATTCGCATGTCTTGGCTGACCCTGAATTGAAACTGAGAAAAGTGTATGTCTTCAACAATTGAGAAATTCGATAAATGAGAGCATCAGCTCAGCCTACTCCTCTAAACGACGACCAAGCTTTGTTATGGTCATAGAGTTATTTGTAAAGTCACCCAAAGAATACATAAGATACTCTCTCTTTGAATGATAAAAAATCCCTCTTAACAGCTCTAAATTAGTCTAAAATGAGCTCGTCCATACTTAATGATTGAAAGACCAACAAGCTCTTTTATTGAACTATTTAGAGTGAGGAAGGGGTATCTTAATGAAACTCCGGAAGACTGTACCAGTAACTCTATTGCCGTAAGAAAAAAACCAAAAAAAACATGTCCTCATTAATAACTTATCCTTTTTCTCATGCTCAATCGCAAAGTCTCATGAGAGCTTGCAAGACATATTTCTACAATAGACTCACATTTTATAGTACACAATTCGAAAAAAACAAATAAAAAACTCCAACATCCAACCAATGCATCCTCATTCCTACAAATGCAGAAATGCAATTCCAACTTCGAATCACAGACGTTGTCTTGTACCTTGTACGACACCAAAATTTTCTAATGAAAACGTTACTGATTGTAGCATGATAAGAAGCAGAAGCAGTTATTGATCGTTCTATAGAAAAAAAAACCCCCCTCCGAAAGTCCAAAAAATGTACCCTCATTCCTACAAAATGCAAACTCCAACTTCGAAACAAAAACGCTGGATTCATGCTCTGATCCGATACCAAAAAATTCAACAACAGGCGCAGTTATTCATGGTACATGCGCAGAAACCTCTGACCATCTAACCAATGCACGCTCAATGAAAATCCTGATGAAATTCGTGGTTGCGCGACCGCATTGCGAGTAGTGTGCGAGCAACCCAAAACCAATGGAGGAAGGAAGAATCCACACCATGCCATCATCAATCTCTTCGCCCGGCCCGCCGGCCGCGGTGCTCGTGCCCATCTTCGCGCGCTGCATCGCCTTGTACGCCTGGTTCTTCCCCATGGCTGCGAACCACGACAACTCTCCACAACACCCAATCCCCAAACCGCACACAACCTACATCCCCAAAACCCTAATTGCAACAACACCGCCGGCTTCCTCCTCCGAAAGAATAATAACCCATCAATCCCAACTCCGCCTGGGTCACGAACGGCCAAGGAATTGCAACACCCAATCGATAAATCCTCTCCTCGCAAAAAAAAGTGCTCTCCGCAACAACTTCCTTGAAAACCCAACCGGGCGAGACGAGCTATTAGGGTAAGTAACCATGTGGGCAGTTGTTTTCTTACCCCAAAAGGACATTGTAGCGCAAAATCCACCAGTGTAAATCTAGGAAACCGGGTGGAAATTTTTCATAGAAACGGGTGAATAATGTGTGGCAGACTTTTTTTAGGAAGACAGGTTTCGGAATTCATGTTGTTTTCTGGCGGGATGTCGGGGTAGATTGTTTCTGTGGATGCGCCATGGTTGTGAGTGTCTTCAGTGGTTACGAGTTTCTATGAGGATGTGATTTTTTTGCTTCGATGTGAGGTTTTGGATGAGGTCTCAGGGTCAGGGTTTGAGAGGGTTCTTTACGATGAGGTTGCGGTGACGCTCATGTACAGTAGAGCCAGCCGACGGATCCTGTTCGTGGAGGCGGATAAGTGTTTCGTGGACTTGGTTGTGGGGTTCGCCATCATGCTCCTCTGAGAGTGAGCATCTCTCCATTGGTAGGTTTTGTGCGTTCACGTGAGAGCTTCAGCAATCAGGAGCAGCTTCAGTTTCTTTTTCAGCGTTACAGGTCAGAAAACATCTTGAGCTCATGTGTGTTTTTGATGAGATGCTACTACGTCTTGCGCGACATCTTGAGCTCCTGTTTTTAATAAGATGTTTGACCTCCCGTCTTTGATAATAAGATGTGCAGGGCAGGTTTGGTGACACAATCATAAGCATACGTGACCAGGCGTTTGAATGTTTTTCTTTTCTGCTGCAGATACCTCAACGACGGTGGGCGGCATCGCCAACATCCTTGATAGTCTCGCCAAGTTGCCGCATTATCAAGGATGCTGGCGATGGAACGCATGGCGAAGTGCTTACCAGCGTCGTTCTGCCCTTTCTTGGGACCCGGAGAGTAGGGCAACACGACAGAGGAGGCGCGAGGTTGCACTCCGGCCTGTGAATCGTACTGGCTGTCTCCAAGAGTTTTATGATGCAGCCAACGGGCAGGGTGAGGAACCGCATCAGAGTGTCCACAAAGTCCTTCCCGGCCTGCAAACACAGCACTTGCTTGGTAGCCTTTGAGAAAAGGAGCGTCACAGGGATGGTCGGATCCACCTCGCAGGCGTTGATACAACGCTCCCCATCCGCCATTCTTAGAAACAACCTCCGTCTCCGTTCAGTACAGCCATGAAAACTACAACCTGCCCCTGAAACTCTGTGGATCTAGAAAAATTGCAGGCTCTTCCACCCAATCTTGACTGGTGAGGTGGTGAGCATCTCTGTAACTCGGATTCTTCTACTAAACCTCCAGTTTCTTCAAGCCCAGACGATTCTCGTGCTCATCTCAGCAACAGTACTCCGCCGCACATTACAGAAATGCGCCGTAGATCTGGATATGAATGATGGAAAAGACAGGTTCCTGTTTAATAAGTAAAAAGACTCGGTGTCACATTCTAGCTACGCATCTCAATCAACAAGCCAGATCGCAACTAGGAGAGAGATGCGGCAAAGGAAGTGATGATATCGAGCAGCATATGTGAACTCGAAACTGATGAGGAGAGGCAACTCAAGCTTACCTAGATGCGAAGCGTCTCAACTGAATTCCACGAGTCGGTTCGTGACCAGATTTTCCTCCATCCATCTCCGTTGGTTGAGCTTTTAACTTCTGTAAGAACACATTAGATGTACAATGCCTGCACATATTTCCTGAGGCGAGCGCAAGATTGGAACTGGCGTTAACTGATACATAAAGGTACAAAAACGATTGTTGGAAGCAGAAACTTCAACAGATCGGCAGGCTAGGTACAAAAAGATGCGAAAGTGATCCTACAAATAGCTTGAAGAACCCACTATTCACACACTCAAGGTTTTGGTCCATGATGAGAATACATAACTACACCAAAACACACTGTCAGAGTGCCCACGAAGACCGTAGCACGAGAGCAGGAGTTTGCGACTGTTTATTTAGAAGATACAGTACACCGGGTTGTAGTGTAAAACCACGCCCCATGTTGAGCTTCAGAAATGCCTCCATTTGTAATTGCATGTCACCTGAAGTCCATACCACGACAGAGATTCAGCAACAGGAATTAACACAATATTCTGGGTAAAAAGACAAAATCATGTGTGAAATCATACCTAAACTATCTCCATCACCAATAAACCTATTGTCGTCGTTTCTGGCAGCACTCCAGAAATCCATCTTTGAGCTGCCCACACACAGGCCCCACCCAGCCGTTCTCCCGAGAGGCTTCGTGAGGCTCACACCCCATTCAAGCTCTTTGTTCTCAGAGTTTTGAAGCCAGTACTCTCGATCAGCCTACAGCAGGTACTTTAGTTGTAAAAACAAGAGAAAGTATAGGAGTCTCATGCTGAAAAGAAACGTTGACAAGAAACACTAACCTGGGCCCATCCTGCGAGGCTCACGTTGGCACCGACGTCGATTTCTCCAGCCACTGCAATGGACTGTTCTGAGCTCCCACGAGTCTCAGGAATGGTACAGATCCCTCGCTCAGGCTCCGTTCCCCAGGAAGCGTTTCCAGTAAATCCAGACGGATAATCTCGAAACTCGGGCATTGAAACGCTGTCCATGGAAGTTCGGAAATCCGTGTTATCTGTGGAGGTTCGCAGATCCCGGGGAGTGCTCATCTGTGGACTACTGGAGCCTGATCTCTGACTATGATGCGTAGCCTTGGAGAGCACCAGAGGTCCCATCTCGCTCCAGTGTAAGCCCCGGAAAGAGGGCAAGGGAGGACTCGGCCAGAACCGGTTCACAGCTGAAACAGAAAACACAGAATTCTCCCATGGCTGAAACATGACGTGCGCAAGAGTGCTCAGGCAAAGAGGTCCAGGCCCATACGACTCACTGTCCCAACCTGACAGGAACTGAGACAAGGAAACAAGCGCGGTCTTCCCTCTCAAAGTGGCTCCCACAGCTGACCCCATACAGTGACGGAACATGGCAGGCCCAGCCCTTGCAAACTGCGTCAACGCCTGACCCTGTCAAGACACAACCACCTCAGAAAAAAAAAAAAAAAAAAAAACCCCACAACTGACCAGTAAAGTGAGGCAAAGACATCATGAGTTTTGAGCTCTACATTTGTATAATCAACTCAAAGAGGAAAGAAACGGCTAAAGTTTATAGTACAACATGACCTCCTTCCTCATTCTCAAAGGCGCCTGGAGCTAGTTCTACCTTGAGTTTTAAGACCACCAGACTCAATAAGAATTCTAGTTGAGAGACCCAAGCTCTTCTAACGATCTACTAAGAGGGAGGAAAAAGTAGTATTATAAACCAAAAGAGGGGTATCATACTTGTTTCCTCACATTACTGACCTGTAATGGGTTCACCGTCTCCGTAACGTCGTTTCCACGAGCTCCAAGAGGCGCAACCACAACGCTGAGATCTTCAGTCACCTGCGCATTGTACACAAGCTTGGTGACGGAGACAGGGCCTCCGAGGACGCTGCCACCGCTGCCAGAGTGGCCGGCAGCGCACTCCGTGACCATCACATCTTTGTCCCGGTACGAGGTCTGGAAGGTGAAGCGCACATCCAGGCCCGTGTGCAGACCAGCCTGCTCAAGCGCGGCCCGTGAGTGGCGACTCCTCTCGTCATCTAAGAAGACGAAGGCGCCACCTGCAGAGACGTCGCCCTTGAGGACTGTCTTTGCACCAGCGCCAGCGAGGGAGGAGGACTGTGTCTTGGACGGTCGCAGGCCCGTGTAAAACTCGAGCTTGTCCAAACGCTCCCTGATCCGCAACAGGTCTGCGAAGGCCTCGCGCTGCAGTCTCCTCAACGTAGCTGTCTGTGCAAAAGGCCCAGAATTAATGCAACATCTCTGCAACCTGACATGAATTCTAGAGGCACTCGGCTCACGAACCTCGAAGCGCATGGCGGGCGCCTCATCCCCGTCGCTCTGCTGGATCAGCTGCGCGGCCTTCACTGCCGCTTCTTCCACCAACGCGTCAGAGAGTCCGCCCTGGAAACCTGTGGGATTCAATGATATGAGCAGATTCCGACACACTCACAGAACTTCAACATCGTCATATTGCAACTCCACCTTCCAGTCCAAAAACAAGCACTCAAATGGCATGAGCCTCATTCGGTCTCATGAGCAAAAACTGCGGAAACCAAACCTTTTGCCAGGCAATCACCAAATCCTAAACCCTGGCAGCAAAGCTGACCAACACCGTCTCACTTCAACTTCATCACATTGCATAAGCCACATTCAATCATCAAACCCTAAACCAGGCACAAAACCTCACCAACACCACTCCGATTCCAATTCCGAAACCAAAGAAACCACACCTTTTGCCTCCTCCGCCCTCTTCTTCCTCCCAAGCCAAAAATCCCCCAAGGGCGCCTCGCCATCCAACGCATCCCCCGCCGCGGAGCTCAACGACGCCAACCCATTCACGCGAAACACCGCCACCTCCTCCTCCTTCTCATCCCTCAAAAACTCTCGCACTGGAGCACCCCCAATCCCTCCCCTCCCTCCTCCTCCTCCACCTCCTCCTCCACCTCCTCCCCTTCTGCCGCCACCTCCACCTCCATAGCCCCAGAACAAACTACTGGAAGACTTGGACACTCCCACCACCACGGCGCGCCTCGCACTCCACCTCAATGGCGGTGACGTTCTCACGCAGCGCTTGGAATTCTCCTGCAATCCGAAGTGGCTGCTCGGCACCTGCACTAGAAACCCTAAACCCATGACGACGAATCCACCCTTTCACAGCATCACGAATCCGCGCTCCTTCTCCCAATCCATCACCACTAATGACGATGATGAAGATGGATTATATCGCCGCAACTTGTCGATCATGCATCATAACAGTGCAAATTATGTCACGAAAGATGGAGAATTGTATTCGGAGATGCGTTTTGCATGGGACTCGCCTTGATTAAGCTTACTGGATAATGTGGAGATTTTCAAGCGCCTGTTCCAGAGGGGTTCATTTGAAATCTAGAGACTGAGAAGATTGGGTCAAGGTTGATATTTGCTAGGAAGTTGTAGCATGCCACGTGAAAGTATTTTTTTTTAAATACTACTCTGGATATGAGGGGTTTTGTTGCTGTGCCTGAAACCGTTGTAGTGGAATCTCGCACTCACCACACAGTGCGTTATTGAAACCCTACAGATTCATTATTTGTGAAAGATTTGTACATTACTTTAACAGAAGGAGTGCCAACAACATGGCAATCAGCAACGCAACCAAGGCCCCGATGAGAACTAGGCTGTGAGGAGGATGCGATTCCTGTTTCTCCGACGCTTTGAGAGCTTCTTCACTGGGTGGAGTTCCTGTCACCAAATCAGAGAAGGGTGTGGCGGTTGAAGGAGTTGCTGATAATTCAGGCTGCAGCACTTGTGGAGTGTCCAAGTCCTCGGTGATTGCCAACAACTCCTCGCATCTCTCCTTCACGTCCTGCACAAGCACAAGTGGAGTGAGTAATCTGCATGTCAAGGAAAGCAACGAAATGAGTTGTTGGAGTCGACCCCTAGACTAATCTATTACGAGTGCTAGGGCGGCCTTCCATTGAGGAGGATGAGCTTAGAACCAAACTAGAAGAGGCTGATGAAGCAAGTGGCCAATGGGAATGAATCAGGTGCGTTTAAAGGAGACGGACCCTCACAGGAATAGTATCCTCTACCTTAGGAAATGGAGAAAAAGAAGAAAAAGATTGGAGTGGAAGTGTGGGGTTTACCGTCTCCAACGTTTCGCCGTTGAGAAGATAATCACAGAGAAAGATGCCGTTGTGCCACGGAAGAAACACTCTTTTTGGCAACTCTATTCTGAACTCTGCATCAACATCGGAACTGCAACCAGAAGCAAATTAATGAAGAAATAAAGGCTGGTAAGGAGAACATCCCCGAAAAGCCAATGCATCACCTAATCAGAGTTGTTTGTGAAGTTTGCATAAGATAACCCCCCTCTTTGAATAAAGAAAATCACCTCTAGTTAGTTCTCAATTAATCTCAAGGAGAGAGAAGTGGTTAATCTCCATTGTGTATTATGCAAACTCATGGTTCACCCTCAAAGACGGCTAGAATTACTTTGACTTGAGTTCAGAGCTCTTCCATGCTCAATTGAAAGATTCTACTTGAAAGACCACCGAGCTCTTCTATTTGGAGTGAGGGAACATTAGTGATAGGAGAGGGTAACTCAAGTGATACTTTGGTTGACTTGACACATAATTCTGTTATTGAAGATAAAAACTGGTCTATCATCAGTACGACACAGATAATCCTGTGGAAGAAGCAGGATACATACTTCGGTCGTAAAAATTGTGATAAGAGGGTCGACTTTTCAGCAACGTTCTCCGATTCCTTGCTGTCTGAACACTGAGCGTCTTCAGCAGCACGTTCTGCCTCATCACAGAGCAGATCAAGCCTTGATCTCAAACTCGAAAGAATATCGTCCTGCAAATTCGGACACCATGTAAGTCCACTAACTGAAATGGCTTTCGCAAAACCTCAAAAGATGTCTCTACAGTAGATGAAGAAGCCAATGTGTGTATCAGGGCATAAGCTCACCTTCAAGTCCGTGATAGCTCGTTGTAAAGGTTCCCTTGCGGAAGCGTAAGCACGTGCATGTACAACTCCAGCCACAGTGACTATTGCTGCGAGGTCTTGTCTTCCCTCAAAGTCTGCGTCAAGAATATAATCAAATCTCTCATAATGTGAGATGAAGAAACGAATAATTAAAGCTCAAGTTTTCTGGAGGAAAAAAAAGTGGAGAGCATCAGAACTAACCTCCTGCACCTCCACTACCATCCCAGTGTGTAAGATACTCCACGACCTGCGCGTCGCCCAAGGATTTTGCAGGGCCCAGAACTTTATCTTGCGATGGCTGCAAAAAGACGAGAGCATAAGAACTCATGATTTCTCGAAGTCATGTATCTAGGAGCATGCATGACCGAATAATAGCTTCAAGGTGACATACAGCACGCAACTGAATAGAAACACATCAAAATTCAGAGTCGATACTGGCAAGTCACATTAGAGGTACTTGTAAACTCATCTGAAGTTTCAATAAACTCCTCTTTTGATGTATTATACCACTGTTTGTTCACTCTAAATAGTTATTAGATCAATAGAAGAGCTTGATGGTCTCTAAACTCAAGACAAAGTAAATGCATAAGACACTAGGGAATATTAGCCGTTTTTTCCTCCTTTGAGCTGATTCTAAGAACTATTTGGGGGCGATTTGATTGGGAAAAAAAGAAGAGGGGGTATCTTCTGGTAAGTTCACAAATGACTCTATTAGCTCAGAAGGTTCAGCCCATTACCACTGATCCATCTACCACAGCTACTGCCAACTTGAGGCGCGCCGACTCAGCTGATATGGCTGCAAAAAAACTCTCCTTCACAGTCTCAACAGAAGCCCCCCCTTTCTTGAGCAGCAATGGCAATCTGTGGGCAGAGAAAACACAACAGACATCACTGAAAAACTTAACGTTTTTATTACTTTATAAACAAATGAAACAGTTATGCAACAAAGGTAAAGTAGTCTATCCACCACACAGAAATTGCAGCAAACTTTACAATTTGACATGAAAACGAAGATTCAATGATGTTGAATTTTCATGTAAGTTCCGCAAGCATCTTCAAGATCTAACAATATATCTGCAGTTATGAATAACATATACATTTGTAGCTATTAAAGGTGGTGAGAACGTTCTCAAACATCAGAGAAACTAGAATCACGAAAAGATAGAGATTTCCAACAACCAAGATCTAAAGCTTCAAAAACGTGTTTGTTACCTGATTTCCATAGAATGAGAGCAAACAAATGTATGCAAATTCGAGAGCAACTTCCCCAGCTTCCAATCGCAAGGCCGCAACGCCGTTGGAGAGAAACCTGCACTGGGCACACAGCTCCTGCACGAGATCCTGCCACACCCAAGGTTTCAATAAGATACCCCTTCTATTCACTACTCATTCCTCACTCTAAATAGATCAACAAAAGAGATCGGTAGTCATATCCTTCAATTCAGTCAATGGAAGAGCTCCAAACTCAAAGTCAAAGTAGTTTCATCAGTGAAGAAGAGTTTCTGCCATGAATATCAATCACCTTTCTCTCCTTTGAGGTGATTTTGGATTAACTGAGAACTGTTTAGAGAAGACTACAAAAGAGGAAGTGTTTTATTCAAACATAATTCAATTCATGTGAAACCAACTCTGTTTTAGTTCAGAGACTCACTTCCGGGGACTGGATGAGATTTGCAGCACAAGGCGCTCATTGCTTGTACTCAGAGGAGACGCCAACGCCACTGCCCGCACTGCCTGGCAACAAACAGCCAAAAAAGAGGATCATCTTTCTGTGGAACAAGAATCATTCAAATATATCTACTAATTGCTGATCTGCAATGAGAAATGAAACATGTTTCCACTCACCTGCCATAAAACTGATGTCGAGTTCTTCAATGCGCCCTCAGAGGCGAACACGAAAATGCCTACCACGTCCATTCCGCCGACGAGCATCCTCGACAACTGGACAAACACAAGCGAATGAGAATAAACCCTAAGCAACAAACGTACCACAATTTTTCCATGAGCGTTTGAGCACCTGACGAGAATGCTCGGCGATCCAATCGACGTCGAGGATAAGAGACGAATTATCGACTGTCGCCTTCGCCTTCGCGCCCTTCTTCCCGCTCTCTTTCTGTGCACCGCCTGCGATCTTCCCCGCTTCCTCGCCATCTTTCGAGGGCGTGCGAACCAGAGCGAAAACGGAATCGCGCGAGGACGAGACCTCCAATTTCCCGATCAGTAGTCCGACCTGCACATCTAAGACGATCGTAACAAGCTCACGATCGAACCGATTCCGAGCAGCGAAGGAAAGGATGAGTCGCACCTGCACTTGCGAGCGGGAAACGAACAGCGAGTCGACGTAACCCTCCACTTGCGCTTCATCTCCGACTACCGTTCTCACCATCTTAGAATCACAACAAGCCTGTCCGTGAATCAGAAGCAGGAGAATATTTCCTTTCCTAAATTCCCATTCAATGTGAAGGTCGTCGTTTCGAAGGTTTTACCTTCGCTGCGAGAAATTTAGGGTTTTCAATCCGCGGTCATAGAGCGGAAACACGGTTTCCTATTACCGTGGAGGGCAAAAGTATTGAGAGGCAGAGATTAGGGCTCGAAGCTCGTTAAACCCTAAACCCTAGAGGGGAGGTTTTGGTGTTCCTCGAGTTTGTTTGCGGGGCTGAGAGGATCAGGGGAAAGGTAATGTTAGGGAGGAGGTCGGAGGTGAGAGACTCTGTTAAGAGGTGCGAGGGTTTGAGGAGAAGGAGTGAGACGGTTTTAGGAGAGGAGCGGTTGTGCTTGACGAGAGAGTGAATTTTGGCTCCGTTTGGAGGTGATAGGGTTTGAAGAGAACACAAGCGATTGTTGGCTGAGTGAGGAGGTGCAGCAGCCATGCTTCGTATAGTGAAGCCGAAGACGAAGCGAGCGAAGCGGGAGCTCGAGAAGCGTGCTCCGAAGCTCGAGGAGAACTCGAAGAAGCTCCTCCTTCTGAACGGGACGAAGACCACCGCGACCATCAAGCAAGTCCTCTCGGACTTTTACCACCTGCGCAAGGAGGGCGGCAAGGCGATCAAGTACACGAAGCGGAACGACGCGATCCGGCCGTTCGAGGGCGGCGGCGAGACTTCTCTGGAGTTTCTCTCCCAGAAGACGGACTGCAGCCTGTTTGCGTTCGGCTCGCACTCCAAGAAGCGCCCGAACAACCTCGTCCTGGGGCGCATGTTCGACCACAAGGTGTACGACATGGTGGAGGTCGGCGTGGAGAATTTCAAGTCGATCGAAAGCCTCGGTGGAGGGCGCAAAGCCGCGCCGCAGGCCGGCAGCAAGCCCTGCTTCGCCTTCGTCGGCGAGAAGTTTGAGTCCGACTCCAAGTTCCGCCACTTCAAGGAGCTCATCGTGGACTTCATGCGCGGCGAGGTCGTGGAAACCATCAACCTCCAGGGCCTGGACAAAGTATTCCTCTGCGTCGCGGTCGGCGACAGAGTCATCTTCAAGCACTGCGCCGTCCGCTTCAAGCGCTCAGGCACCAAAGTCCCCCGCGTGGAGCTCGTCGAGGCCGGCCCGTCCATGGACATGGTCCTCCGCCGCGACCGCGAGCCCAGCTCAGATCTCCGCAAGGAAGCCATGCGTCTCGCGCCGAAATCCTCCAAGAAGAAGGTGAAGAACGTGAGCACAGATTCCCTCGCCGGCAAGGTCGGCCGCATGTACGTGCCGTCCCAGGACGTCGGAGAGATGGCGCTCACCAAGATGAAGGGGCTCAAGCGCGAGCGCCGCGAAGCCGCCGCTGCTAAAGCTGTCGCTAAGCAGGACCAGAGCGAACCTGGCGCTGATGTCGCCATGGCGGAAGCTGACGATTCGCCGAAGAAGAAATTGAAGCCCAGCAACGGCGCGTGAGGTAATCCACAATAGAAAACCTCCAGTTTCTTAGGGTTCATTTTTGTGTTGGAGAGTCGATTTTGCACTTAATTCTTAGAGTCTTAGGAGCGGCCTCTCTATGTATAATGCAACAATTCCTCGTCTTGGAAGCAAGATGCAGTAAGCAATAGGAAAAGTAGAGTTCATTTCAGTTCCTTGAGTTTGTAGTTGTTTGGGTTTTGGTTGTTGTTTGAGTTTTTGGTGGTTGTTTGAGTGTTTCTACTGTGGTTGGTTTTGAGATGTGTGAGGCATGGTTAGTAAGGATTTGCAAGACAATCTGTCTGCTTCTCAGATGGGAGTTGATTTTTGTGGTGGAGACACGGTTTTGCACTGAATTTTTAGAGTTTTGGGTGCAGTCTCTCTCTGTGTAATGAAACGGTTTGTCCTGAAAAACGAATGTAGGATGCAGTATGCAATAGAAAAAGTACTGAAACACTTTGTTCAGTTTCCTGTGCTTTGGTTGTGCTTTGCTCTTCAACGTGACAGACTGTAGCAATAGCTCTTCAATTATCTCTCTTTAATAGCGAGACAGCTCATACTGTTTAAATGAATCTGGAATACAATCTGTTCAGATTTTATTGCTTTGTTGTAAGATGACATCCATGATCTGATTCATGGGCAGGTCATATAACCGGTGTTCCGGCGTTGAAATGTCCATTATGCTACATTTGAGGTGCCTTTGAGAATGACGTAAAACAGATTTACAGGGATGATTGCTCCAACGAAGCCGCTCTAGAGAACATCACGCTCTCCTTCACTTGGCACTCTTCTTCTGCCCCACCAACCGTGACCCACGCTTCGGAGATGCCTTCCACCTCCTTCCTATCATTTGTGACTTCCACCACGACGAAGTGGCGTGCGAGCCCCAGTTCGCGCACCCGCGGCACCACCGCGGCGTTGAGGTAGATCGTGTTGTCCTGGCCCACGACAAGCATGGTCCGCTTCATGGGGTTCCCGAGCAGCAGTGTCTCGTGCATGTGCCCGAACACCACGAGCGGCACTTTGATGCCGTGTTGCTTCACCGCCGCGATGGCTTCCTCAAAATCTGCGAAGAGAGGACAAACTCTGGGTGAAATACAAATCTGGTGCAAAATAGAGCAATGCTAGGTTTCTTTGTTCCAACGAAATGCATGAGTGCTGTAGGTGTTGAAGTTTTAAGAAGAAACCAGTCTTTTGATTCTAACAACACTACTTGTTTAGTGTTGACAGCAAACATACATACAAACATACATCCAATCATGCTCTTCCAAATACACAAACGAGAAATGATAACAAGAAGAAAGAAGGTGCTCACCAGGATCACCATGATCTCCTCCGCGCTCAACCCAGTCTCGTCCACAAATATCTTCAACCTTGGACCCGAGCCCTGAAAATTACAATAGAGTTATTTGTAAAGTGAGGGGAAAGATACCATGAATTTCACCTTTTTATTTCATTAAAATCAGCCTAAATACCTCACAATTTCTAAAATCAATTCAAAGAGGAAAAAGTCAGTTGAGATTCATAGTACAACATGACCTCTCCTACTTCCTTCTCAAAGGGGGCCTAAACTGATCCTAATGTAAGTTGAGAGACCACCAAGCTCTTCCATTGATCTAATTACTATTAAGAGGTGGGAAAGAGAGATATGATGAATCAAGAGGAAGTATCTTATCAGAACTTTGGATGTAAAGTCTAATATCAATGCAAGTTACAATGCATTCATAACCGTTGTGGGAGGAACATAAGAGTTATATGTTGAGTCACCTAAAGTATTAAAAAGATACCCTTTAAATAATTCTCAAGTAATCTAAAATTAGCTCAAAGGAGAGAAAGGTAACCTCTAGCATTCATAGTACAATCTCACCTTCACTCTCAAAGATAGCTAAAACTACTTTGCTTTGCGTTTGAATGCCAATAAGCTCTTCTAACTATTAAGATTAAGGAAAGAGTAGAATAATAAATCATAAGAGAGTATTGATCAACTTTAGGTGACTTTACAAATAACTCTATCATTCTCAACACGATGGAGACAACAAAACCCTACCACTAGGCCCGTTGTGGGCCAAGAGAATGAGGAAATTCTCTTGTGGAGCCTCCTTAGTGACCGCAACTATTCGTTGCACACTCTCATGGAAATTGTGCACACCATACCTACAACCCAAAGCAAGCAACCACTCTCAAACATCACTTTTAAACATTAAAGAATAAGAGGCAAATTCCAGAGTTGGATTTGGAAAGCATGCTCATTCAAGTACCTCCTACAATGAGTCCACCCATTTTGACTACCATCTCCAAATATTCAAAAAGAAAATTGGAAATTTTTAATAATGAAAATTGTGAAAATCAGGCCACTGACCTGGGCGCAATGATCTTGAGAAAGGGGTTGTAAGCGATGGGAATTCTGTTACCCATGGAAAATGGCCGCCCTCCCACAACACTCAGGCGTAAATCAGCAAAATCTCGCCGCCCATACCCCACATGCGCATCCCCAAGCCTGTGGGAGAAAATAAATTAATATTATGAAGAACAAAACAGCCATCCAAACAAGTAGAAAATACAGTTGACAGGCATGTAAGACAAGTACTACATAGAGTTGAGAAGCATGGGTTTTAAGGTATAGGGTTTAAGAAATACAGATGACTCACAGATCGAGTTGCTGCTGCACTGCATTGTTTTCGCTTGTATCCTATGAAAGAGAAATGAGATCAATAATGGGGGCTCATCCTTTGCATTGAGAAGGTTGTAGATTTGAAAGTATGTAGGGCTTACATATGGTGAGACTGTTTGCCAGCAGTCATGGTTTCCAAGGATGGCTGCCTTTGGAAAATTGAGCTTGCTGATGTCGCGTACCAAGTCCACATTCGCATTCCCAAAATCACCTGGTTTGGAGATGACCACCAAATGAGCAAAAAGTAATCACAACATAGGACATACCATTCTAGAACCAATGCTGGTGCGGAAGACTCAATAACAATTAACAGGCCATGCTCACTTGTTCCATAAAACACATCTATTTCTTCACTTTTATGGTCATTTTCATTAGCTCATCTTAGGAATCATCCTCCTCAAAGGTTTTTAAATGGAAGGCCACGCTGGCACAGGTTCTACAATGTTAATTACATGAGAAGAGCATGAACAGTGACTGGTAAAACAGAATTGAAGGTTACAAGAAAGGGAAAAAGAATTCAGGAACAAAAGCATTTGACTGCGTACCTGTAAACAACACAACGTTTGGCTATGAAACAACAACACAAGCACATCAGTCATCAAATACCACCGAATGGCTTTATGAGCAAGCAAAATATTGTCATTCATTGATTCAAAATTTAAAGAGATATCACAATTAGCAATGTAAACAGCGAAGGAAAAAATTAACATACCTTCAAAGCATGAAGAGCTTGTGAGTCTTTCACTGGGTCCCAATCATCATGCTGAACAGGAAAACCCCACAGAAACTGCATCAAATTCCAACCTCCACTCTCCAACAAGCAGACCCTTCTCTACCATGTGAGAAAAGCACCCAACCAAAGAACAAAACCATGACACCAAGCATACTAAAGCTTTTCTCACGACATGGGATTCAAACTCCCAATCAGGAAAGGTGAAATTGGAGAAAGAAAAGTAGGTTAAATTCTTGGCTCAGCTTGAAAAATTCCATCAAGGTTAACGAAATTATGCCAAGAACTCTAAATGGAAACTGATGCGCTTTTCTCTTACAACATCGCCAACGATTGCAACGCGGAGGGAGTGATTTGCTGGTGGTGGAACGGTTGCCATCATCGCTTGCTGCATCCGAAACCCTACACCTAGGTGGTGTAATCGACAGTAAACTCCAAACAGCTAATATATCGATTCAGCAGCGGAACCTCGAGAGTTTGCAATCAGGATGTGCATGTCCTCGAGGTGCATCGATCGTCATCAACTGTGATTTCTCCTATCGACGATCGATGCTAAAGTATTCACAAACAAGTCCTCGACGGTAAATTTGCTGTGGGGATATTGTGAGCTCTCTATACACAAGCATCCGATACAACAGCAATCGCTTAAATAAGAGGCAGCAATCTCGTTATCTCGTTATCAGGACCAATCTTCTTTTCTTGTCTTTTCTTTTCTTTTCTTTCCTATTCTTTTATTTTCTTTCCTTTTCTTTTCTTTTCTTTTCTTTTCTTCTCTTCTCTTTTCTTTTCTTTTCTTTTCTTTTCTTTTCTTCTCTTCTTTTCTTCATTTTTTCATTTCTTTTCTTTCTTTCTTTTTTCCCCCTTTCTTTTCTTTTCTATTCTTCTTCTTTTTCTTTTTCTTTTTTTCTGAGACAAATAAAGGTGACCTTTACTGTAAGTCTCTTCAACACAGCAACACTTGGTGTATACTCATTTACCCCGCTTCTCTTTTTTTTCTTTTTTTTTCTTTCTTTTTCTTCATATTTTCCTTCTCTTTTTTTTTTGGACACAAATAAAGGTGACCTTTACTACAGGGGCAATCTTCTCTCATCAACACAGCAATACTTGGTGTACACTCATTTACCCCTTCTTTTCTTTCCTTTTTTCTTTCTTTTTTTTACACATTTAAAGGGAACCTTTACTGCAAAAATATAATACAAGGCAAGCTTCCGCCAGGACCGGCAAGGCTTGGCAAGGCCTAGGTCAGTTAGATGTTAGTAAAGGAATGGGGATTAGAACTAAAGATCTATCATATAACCGTTCATCAGCCTATGAAGCAAGCAACACCAAGGAGTTTTGAACCTCTTAGAGAGTTTTCCACTCATTTCACATGATTGCATACACTTGGCATGTGTCTTCAACTGGGCGACATGACCATAATTATTTTACCCCCCCCCCCTTTCCATCATAACGGCCGCTCAATATAACAGTCTCTATTTATAGGATGCGGAACCAACGAGGTTGTTGTAAAGGGAGCCGGTTGTACTAGGTAGGTTCTGAAACCTGGCCTTGGGTACAAGTTTTTCTTCCTGCACGGACAAGGTCATCGTAGACAATGGCATATTTTTCTACTAAACATTTCAGCTCTTTTGAAAGTGCTTACTTAAGATGAAAGAGTGGAGGAAGGAAGGGTGGGATTTTTTATGCATCAAAATGGGGTTTTCCTAAAGTAAAAAGAGAAGAAATAGATAAATCCTCTATGCAATCCACCTTCTTTAAATATTACCTCTTTATATGTTATAATTCCATATATATTATGGAAACTTTGCTCCCTAAAAATTTACATTACTACGTGTTATATGTTATTACAAGCTTTGCTACTAGTAGTGTTGATTTCAATCTATTAGTGTTAAAGTTGGTAATATTGAAGAAATTATGGGGCAGTAGGTAACAACAACGGTAGTAAAACGTAATGCAAGATAGTAAAATTGGTTGGGTAAACAGCAGTTTAGGATTTATGAAGATTGGTTTGGATACAAAGAATTTGGAATGTAATATTTGCTCCCAAATAAAAAGACTGTTTTTTTCCCATTAGCTTTGACCAAAATTTTGGAGTCTTGACCAATAGTAAGCCTTAATTTAGAGCTAACAAAAAATAAATGGGTGGAAATGGTGCGGATATGGGGTGAAATTGGGACCAAATATAGAGTGGCAATCATAAGAGGGTGGCGGTGATGGCCTAGACTACCTTATGGTGTTACAGAATCCGCAAGGGGGAGGGTGAAAGTAGTATTTCGTGTTGCTAGCTGGCCACATACAACTAGCAAAACCCGCAATGCCACTTGGGCAAAAGGGGTGTTTGTCAACACACGATTGGCCAACTCTTACTTCTCTTCGCTCTCTTGTGGAGGAGGTGGCTTCCGGAGCTGCTATGTTACCCCATGCCAAGTCAAAGGATAAAAAGGAAACTATTTTTTATGTTTGAGAACGCTTGAGCGGGCACGATAGAAAATGCCTTTTGACTGCCTAGTGGCTCCTTTTTGGGGGGCTTAGGGCAAATTGTTGCGTAGCATGAGTGGAAACTCTTTAATCCCTAAGGGACCAAACGTCCCCCCGGGGTCATTTTGGATTTTGGGCATGTACCTACAATTCGAAAAAAATCCTTTTCAATTGATTTTTTTTTTCGAGATAGGATCTGATAAGAGCTTCGTGGAGATATATATTTTATTTTTTTTGGATTTGTGGTTTGAAAGTTAGTACCACTTAAAGCCAAAAGTGGGGACTCCGGGTACCTCCAAAATTTTTGACAAAAGTTTCTATTGATATTGAGATTTTTCACACATGTAAAGAATATTTCTTTTTTTCGAAATTTTCAAAAAAAAATCTTGTCTTTAGTGTAAAAAGGAATTTTATTCCAAGTCAAACATTTTCACACATTTTCGGGCAACGGGGGAAAAGAAAATTCATCTTTTCTACATAAAACCTAGAGATCTTGATATTTTTCACTTTTTATTTTTTCAACAACAATATGTGGCAAAAACCTTCTTATTGACCGTTTGGATTATCATTTGAATACATACGTAGTTCACAAAAAAATAAAACCTGAGATGACAATTTTTGAACCTCCACTCCTTGCACACTTGTTTTGAATATGCTACCCCCTTTTTTTACCTCTAAAAATTGGTGTGTTGGGTAACAACATCATGCTTAAGACAATGGTAACAGATTTAGACCTTGTACAATGCAAATATTTGAAACAAAGTTAAGTCAAAGTCTGCTGATCTACTCAACGCAGGGAAGAAAATGAACCATTGTTTTGACTTTATACACTAAAATCTATCAATTTGTGTGGTGGATTGCAACCAAAATTTTAAGGCATGTTTATATAGAAGTCTATTTTAAGATCTTACCGTTAAAAATCAGAAATTCACTTTAAAATGTGATTTTCATGTCTTTATGGCAGTGGCAGTTTTGGACTGGTTTTAGAGCGAAAGTGGTTGTGGTCCTTTAGGGGTTAAACCATGTAGATGGATGATATGGGAAGGGGGTGTGGACAAAATCTAAACCCCTCTTTCATGTTGGAGGGGAGCCCTATTTGGACCAAGGTAGGCCCTCCAAGGGTAATTTGCAGGCTCCAAATTTGACTAAAAAGTTTCCAAAAAAATCTTCTAGAATTCCAAAAAAGAAATCCAAAAAAAGATGACTACCCCAACCCACTTTACCGTGACATCCATCTACATGAAATAAAGAGTTCCGGGTCCAACGACATTTCTGAGTTGCAACGGCACTCGGGCCCCAACAGTTTGCCTTGGGCCCCCCTGTACGAGAACCCCCATTGTCTAGATAGGGCCCTCCTTTGACATAAAAAAGGGGCCAAGTTATATCCACACCTCCCTTCCCTTACCATCCGTCTACATAGATTAACCGTTTAGTGCCCACGTCATGTTTCTCCAAAACCAAGATATGTGCTAGTTTTTTTTAAACTAACTTTGATGGAAATAAAGTGCCTGATTTCAATATCCAACCTAATTAACAAATTTAAACTCAGACCATGACATGAACTTTGGGGAAAATTTGCACAACATCCAAGAGTTGATGGAATAGATTATTATAATAGTGTTGAAAGTTACATGTTTATAGATAGTGATAATGTTGCATCTGCGCAACTACATGGAGAAACATAGGCATTATTGGATATTCAAGAGGTCGTGTTATGTTAGCCCTGAGTCGTAGATGTGCATCATTGTAGATGGCATGGACCAAAACACAACCATGGTACCAAAAATGCATCAAACTATATGGGATATTGAGCACCGGTTTGTAAAGACCCACTTGTGTGGGATCCTTGTACATGGGATTGGTTTATATTGCAATGTGTGGTTTGGGGCTCACCACAAACATGATAGCAACCAGGTCGTGACCATGAGATAGGAGATGTGTTGCGGAGGAAAGATTTTTTGCCACCAACATTGCGTATCCAAGCGGACAACTGCACACGTGAGGATAAAAACATTTATATGTTTGCTCTGTGTGCTACATTGGTGAAATTGGGATTTTCGAGGAGGTAAAACTCTCTTTTCTTATAGTAGGCCATACGCATGAAGATATTGATCAACACTTCAATTGTATATCAAGTACATTGAAGAGGTCGGACGTGGGCTTGTTGAAGAAGATGCTTAGTCTTATAGAAAGAGGAACATCCCCTACATGGGCATTTGTTAGCGCCCGGTTGTTAGAGAATGTGTAGCATAGGAAATTTATAACTCCTCACTTACGAAGAGGTCCGGATTCATTGCTTGGCATAACATTTCCGCACCACATGCGTTTCTTTTTGGACAATTGAGAGGAGACCCATGAGGTTTGAGTACAACACAAGCATTATTGCAAGGATCCATGGGAATCGGAGGCAGGAACAAGACTTTGAGGTCGTTTCCAAGTAAGGATGATCGACCAGCTTTTGCAAAAGTATTTGAAGCAAACGAGCGGGAAGTGAAGGCATTGGATGACTTCATTGCATGTAAACAAAGGTGCATTTTAAAGATTGCAACAGTAGGACAAAAATCGTGATGCATAAGAGGAGGCCAAAAGGTTGAAACTCTATCTAGCTGAATTTCCACACAAAGACCGCAACAACAAGCATTGTTCTTCACCATTTTGGCCTTCAGAGGTCTCCAATACCACACCTTCGGAAATTACAGCCTTAGATGTAATGGACGGTCCAAGTGAAGATAATCACGAGATAACTGCTCTGGATTACATAGTGGACATGCTTTCAAATGCCAAGGTTCGAGGATACTTTGGTCCTGGTAGAGGAAGACTATCGAATCAAGCAGTCTACAGGACACAACGAATGAAACACAACCATTTTTTAGGAATAAGCCGAACAAGGAGCAGTGCATGAAGGTAACCACCACCCGTTTCTTCCATTTGATCCACAAGCTGATATTGGTTGTGGACAATTTGTAGCCTTGAGTGTTGATTGAGCAAAAATAGAAGGTGGTATGTCATTCTATGTAGGGAAGGTGATTGAAGATGGAAAAGGCCGATGGAAATTGAAGATGAAGGTATGTTGGAATTGGCCCATCATTGGAGGAGGGGTTGTTGATGGAGTGGGGTTATCTGCACAACAATATGCAAATTGCATGGATTCATTGTGGAAGCCATATGGTATTAGCCACAGTTGGATAGAGAAAGAGACATGCAATTTTTCATGGGTAGATGAACCGGAAAGAACCATGACTGACACTTGCCGGTGGAGAAAGCCCAATGTATTTGGAATGCAGGTTGAAAGTCGGATTTGCATTCTCTAATTAGCTAAGGCTCACATACTAGAATACACTGCAATGCAAACCAAAGCTATTGACGACGGCCGCTTTCAAGCAACCGTAATGCTATGATAGTCAATAATGAAAGTATTATGAGTGTATTGTGTATGGTAATTGTTGTTTAGTGTATGTGCAAGAATAGTATATAGTAAGGGTTATGTAAGACATTGTGAAACAATCTTGTAAATCAAAGAATTTTTTACTATTGCTAAATTACATCACTATGTTCATGTATACATGCATTTATACTTATTTTCTTCCATTTGTATATCATGTACTATTTAGAATACCGTCTTATGATAAATTGGCAATTGTTGCTTATGGTATCTTTATTGGTGATTGCGTATTTTTATACAGTAAAATCCTTATAATATTTCTTTGAAGTTTTCTACAATAATATTAAATAGATGTTTATTAATATTTAACAAAGTTTTATTAAAAATTTGTTGACAATTTTGCGCAGAATGGCCGCCTTTGTACTAAAGAACACTTTTGAATGGTGAGGGCAAAATCACTTAATTGCGTGTTTACAGTGTTTAAAGTTACAACATATTGGTAATGAAAACTGTGGACTTCGGAAGGTATACTATTTTATCCACCAATAGCATCTTGCAAGGATTTTTGTACTTTGAATAAAAACAGGTTCTCACATGCACTAGGTTGATAGCTTTGCATCGACATATCATATGTCAAGAAAACATTTATGCATGAATATTACTAAATTGTTTACCTTTGTCAACTTGATTGCATATGAAAAAGTTCCACACTTCTACAAATAAAAAACATGAGTCTTGTATACAACGTAAAAGATCAACAATCACAAAAGAATGAAGAATCTCTGAAAGACAAATTCCAATCAAAATTTAAGACCAAAATCATTTTGCATGTGTATGAAATACAACATAGTATGTGACATGCTATTCATTGTTTTTTTAGTGTATTTGATGTATTTTGTGTTGAATCCCTACCTTTTCCATAAGTACCACTGCTCCAAAGTCATGATATATTTTATGCAGAGTGTCGTGTGCACAAATTTGAACTTCAAAATTCACAACCCAATTCCTCATGGATTTCATGCAAATTGAGATTTAAAACCTCACAGATCCCATTTAGAGTCTCGTGGGCACTCAACAAACTTGGAGGCTGACGTGGACAAGGCCATGCATTTCACGAAAAGGAAGGAAGAATGCCTTCCTTTTCATAAAGTGTGCCTTGAGTCTAGATAGAAGTGGGATTCTCCGAATCCGGGTGCCGTTTTCTAATTAGTGAAGTTTGTGTGACGAGAATCCCCGGATTTTCGAGTGTTTTAGGGTTTGGGTGATGGCGCAGCAGGCGGAGCCTCGCGTCGTGGGCAAGACGGAGGCGAACTGGGTGGCAGCTGTGGAGGGTGGCACGGGCATTACCATCACGTCCATCCTCTTGCACGCGGAGATCTCCGCAAGCGATGTGAAGCGCGCGCTCGGCGTGCTTCTGGCGCGGCACCCGCGACTGCGGTCGCTGATCGTCAAGGAGGATCGGGGATTCGTGTTCCGCACTCCGGAGGAAGTGTTCGTCCGCCTCATAGAGACTGATCTGAGCGCGGAGCGGGAGGAATCATGGATCGAGTCGGTGACGGAGAGGGAGCTGAACGCGGGGTTCTCCAAGGACTACCCGGTGGCGGTGTTCCAGCCGAAGCTCTTCCGGCTCCCGGGCCCGCGCGGCTCGCTGCTGGTGCTGCGCGTGCACGCGGCGGCGGCCGACATGGCGAGCATGGCCACGATGGTGAGGGAGATTGTGAGTGCGATGCGGGGGGCGCGTGAGGCAGACGGTGTGGAGACTCCTCTCCCGGCTATGGAGGAGGCGATCCCCGCGGGGCAGGCGAACAAGCCGTTCTGGGCGCGCGGCGTGGACGTCTTGGGCTACGGGCTGTCGTCGCGCCGCCACGCGTGTCTGCCGTTCGAGGAATCGGAGAGCGCGCGCGCCTCGAAGCTCATTCGCGCGGGGTTGAGCGCCGCCGCCACGAGCTCGCTCCTCAAGGTAAATGACTGCAATCTGAAACAGCGGCAGTCCTCTCATGATGGATACTCGCATTGGCGATGTCAGGTCGTGTCGCTCATGTCCTTGAATCCTCTCACGTTGTTGCTCTCCTGTGCTGCATTTTCACAGGAGTGTGAGAACCGTGAGGTGTCGGTATACGGCGTGACCATCGCGGCAGCTCTGAAAGCGGTGGCGGCGTACAAGCGGGTGGGAGCGCGAGGGGAGCACTACGCCGTCACCGTGCTGATGCAGTGCCGCAGCCTGCTGGAGCCGCCTCTCCCGGACTCCGCCATCGGTAAGTCAAGACGAAACCAGATCAGGTTTCTTTCCACGTTGTTCGGTCTGATGCGAACGTTGCCTCTCCAGGTTTCTACCACTCGGCGCTTCTGCGGACGATCCACACCACGGAGCCCGAGCCGTTCTGGGAGTTCGCGTCGCGCTGCACGCAGGACTTGTCCGCCGCGGTGGCGGCCCGGAAACACTTCACGGACATGGCGGACCTGAACGGCCTCATGGAGCAGGCGATGCGGTTCCCGGCGCTCACCCCGAGCGGCTCCCTGCGCACATCCACCCTATCCACCATGATGGACCCAGTGGCGGAGGCGGATTTTTCCGAGGACGTCCAAGACTACCTGTCGTGCTCGTCGACGCACGGTATCGGACCTTGCCTGGCGCTCTTCCCGTTCATGCGAGGAGGCGCGCTCCGGTTCTCGTTCGTGTACTCGAGCCCCTTGTTCTCGAGGCAGATGATACAGAGTCTCATCGACTCCATTCTCTTCTACCTCTCCGAAGATGAGTGATAAGAATTCGCTTTCGATCATCTTCTGAATGTATTCTTATGTATCACTACTTGTAGATTACTTGCGTATGATGAGTGATGCTCCTCGGAATTCGAGTTCGATCACCTCCTGGATGTGCTTTTATGGATCGCTACTTGTAAATCACTTGTGTATTCTGATATCGGTTTCTGTAACTGAATTTGACGGCTTGATTGATATTCTTATCACATTAAGCAGGAGCGAAATGTGTTATTAAAAGTGGGAATACTGCTTTGATCTGTACTCTACCTTTTGGAAAGTACTGATTTGTACAGGTTACACCGTCATTTTCTAGCTATGATTCGTGATTCCAGGATCCGATAGTAACCTTCGAACTTATTTTACGATGAAGAAAACTGTAGCTAAAAGACTACAGTGAATTCACGATGACAATCTCGTATGCGTAAATCATGACTGAACCTATTCTGCCTGAATTCAGTGTTTGAAACGATGTTGTTGTGAGAGCGTACCTCAAGTCAAATAGTGTACTGTACAATTCGAAACTTCCTGCGTCTCATACGCTACTCACAGTAGACAAGATTGCACTGAAAGTTAAAACCCTGAACCCGAAATGTACTGCAAGCTTCAACCCTAAACCCTAAACTACTGCAAGCATATCTCACGTCCCCACTAAAACCTTGGCAAGTTTCATACACAGACGCTGCACAATAATTTCCAGGATCCTCACCTGGTGCCATTCTCCAACTCATCATCCAGATCCTCATGAACCACACTAATCCTCATCTAAACCCTAGCTGAAACCCTAAAACCTGAACTTCCGTGCCATTCTAGAGTTGAAACCCTCCCAGAAACCCTGCCTCATCGTCCACCTCCTCATGCACCAGACTGACCGCATTCCCCCCGCTCCGATCCTCGAACCACAGCTTGCTGCTGCTCCCGTACGTGATGGTGAGCTCCTCCTGCGCGGCGATGTCGCGTGCCGCCCTGTACTTGATCAGGAGCCGCTCGTGGTCCACCGTGTAGTTGAGGTTGGGGTGCTGGCTGTGGTTGAAGAGCGAGCCCACTCCCAATGCGAGCAGCATCGCTCCGTGCTTGCTCACGTACAGGTAGTGCTCCAGCACGCTGTACCTGGAATGCTGATCATGTTAGTACAGCGGGTTTAGGGAATAAGATTGCCTCAGATGACCCTCCTTGGAAAACGGGGTTCACTATATTATCTCACGACATGGAGAAAGCTTGAAGCGGTTTCAGGATTTAGGGTTTAAGATCGACCTTACACTCCTCCTTGAAGATCTGAATTCTCGCTAGATTCTCTATCGTCTCATGGGATACAAAGAGTTCGCTGTCGAAAATATGGGGTGTACGTTTTAGGGTTTTAGGGTTTAGCGTAATATCTGGAGAGGCCTAAAACCTAAAATCTAAAACCTGGAGGGGCTTGACTGTAGAAATGATTCACGAAGAGTATTCATGCTAAAACCCTATACACCCTAAATCCTTAACCCTAAAACATGACATGGAGAAAGCTAGATGGGGTTTCAGGGTTGGGGTTTAAGATCGACCTCATACTCCCTCTGAAATCGCTAGATTCTCTATCGTCTCATGAGATACAATGAGGTACATGTCGAAAATATGGGGTTTAGGGCTCAGGGTTAGGCTTTAAGATCACCTCAGCCAAATTCACCACATCCTCTATCATATCAGTACGTAGACAGAGCTACAGGGATTTTAGGATTCAGTATGCAGTGTGTAAGACCAACTCAGATTATGTTCATACTCATCTTAATTCACTGCATCCTCACAACACAGACAAAGCCACAAAACCAAACTGAAAGGTGGTTCACCTCAAAAGCTGCTCATACTCCTCCCTGGGAATCCGAATGCAATGAGCCACCTCCACCAGCGCGCCTCTGCCGATGTTCCGCTTCGCCCTCACCCCTGTCAGAAACAAAACCAGCTCACTGATCAGCCTGCTGATAATCTGATTGTGCTCATCTACTACTTCCTAAAGTAAGTATGAAGATAGCGCCTCTTACCTCTGGCGACGTCCTCGCCGGTGTATGGAGTGCTGACGACCTCGTACATGTCAGCCACGACGTCCTCGCAGGACTCCATTTTTGCAATCCGTGGGTGAAGTGGAGTTGGGGTTTAGGGTTTAGAGCCTGCTCAGGGGCTGACTATCGTACTTCCAATGTCACTCAATCGTGTTTGTCAACCGAGGTTACGCAATTGACCCCTTTTAGCTGTTATCGCTAGGAATGGCCAATGGCTGTTGTGTTCAATCAGTCAAATTTGCAAAATATTGAACTTCACTTCAGTTGGCATTCATGTGCAAAAGAATAACATGTGAAGGAAAGTTGCAAATGGAAGCTCAGGCTATATTACAATAATATCGAATAATTAAAGAACTAAACAGATCAATTCATTAATTATTCGATTGCAATTTGGAGTCTGAGCTTGCATTTGCAGTTGATCCTCGAGAGCTTGCATGGCAGTGTTGAACTTGTCGTACTCATCACACATATTATCCAGCTGCAACTTTGCTGCCATCCGCTGACTCCACTTGTTTGAGCTTCTGTGCATTCTCCAGAATCTCCTCGCGCGAACCCATCGCCAGCTCATTGACTTGGGCGATAAGTCGAGGTGCTTTGCACGGACAGTCTCGCGAGGTGACTGAAGCTGTTTGATGTCCCTCATCAACTGCTTCTCCTTTTTCAACGGAATCATTTCATGCTGAATACGCAATTCTATGGTGAAGATCCTCCAGCTCTATCGTCGTCGGCATGTCCCATCTCTTCCGATCGCACTGCTCGACCGCCTTGATCTTCTTCAGTCTTTCTCGTAGAAAAATAACCTGGTCGGGCTTCTCGCGCTTCTTCACAAACCAATCCCGTTCAACTTGACGGGCACCCTTGCGCTTCTTGAACGCTTCGCTCCCGCGACTCATCCTACCTCCTCAGGCCGGTTACCTAGTACGTATCCCTACACATACTAGAACTAGTCTTTGTATATTAAAGTCCAGGATTAGTGTCAAATCTTCCAGAAAGTGATGGGCTCCAGTCATGCTGCCAAGAACATTTGACTCCTTGACAGAATGTGGAGTTGAAGACGACCACATTCCTCTAGTGACACATAGTATGTAGCATCATGGATATACGCGACGCTGAATTTCAAAGTGACGCACCTGCTTTGCCATGGCAGGCAAAAGTAGCTAGAGGCTGGGAATCCCATATGTCACAGCAGATTGGTTGTGTGCTTGCGCAGCGCAGATCAACGCATGCAGCCGTGTCTATGAATGCATGTCAACCAAGCTGGCAACCAACGGCAAGCAAGCTGAAAAGAGGCGGAACATACTCTGATGACGTGTTGGGCAGATGCCGTCCAATCCTGCTGATCTCCAAACTCAAGTCAAGGGTCATTTACACTTGGAGCGGTCGAACCCACTTCTGCACCCATTTTTCTGCCCCCGCTCTCTCCAGTCTTGTATCAAGAACCATTTTTCATTTACACTTGAGGTAGTCGCACTAGGGGCGGAAGGGTGAGTTTTTCAACAAGGAATGTAGGATTAAATTGAAAGAATGATATGAAAATTAAGATTTGGTTTGTGGTCAACCTCTAAATGAAAGTAGAAATATTGGAAACAACATAAGTGTGTTGTAATATGTGAATTTGGGGTCTTAAATATAAACCTTTATAGCCAACGTATTTTATAAAAATATGTTATTCTCAACATGTGTGAATTGAGAAAAAATTGTGTTTTTAATTGGAGATAATTAAGATTGGATGAAATTAATTCATGCACTACATAATAAAAGAAATGATTCTTAAAAAAACATGCAACTATTTCACAAAAATTGTGAAATGAAGACTACCATGGCATCGTTGATGCATTTTTCTTCAAAAATCTTTTTAAAACGGAATTTTGTTGAAAATCATTCTTTTAGTTTTCAGCAATAATGAAATGAAACACCTGTTCCTTATTTCAAAAATAAAATACTGATGATTTTTTATTAAAAATATAAAATGGGCCAACATCTTTATAGCCTTTTGATTAAGTCTTATAATACAATCTTAGGAAATGGTATCATCTTCCTTTTCAAAATACAACTATACAAATGCGCATGCATATGTGTCAACTCATAAATTGCATTCTCAAAATCATTAAAGTATGCTATATCCACTGCTAAGGCAATGACATACAATCCACAATATGACAAATCAGCTTGTTGTTGTACATGAATGTACTTACATCCTATATTTTCAGGAATACAAAATCTTTTCAAAATTTTAAAATCAATATCATGTCTACCCAAAGTGTCATATACATGACATTGATGAAAGAGATCACTAGTGGGATTAAAATATATTAACATCCAATGCATATACTCTTTGTGATGAAAAAATTGGAGACATGGTTTTAGCAATGGTGGTCTTGGCTTTTTCAAGTTGCCGTCAAAGCGAGTTTCATGAGGATGAAATCCTCAATGTACTAAAATATCATGATATAATATTTTAAACACAACATCCATTATTGAAGTACTTAGCCATCTATCTTCTGACATCAAGATTTCTTGGTCTTCCCATGTCAAAAATAATGGCTCCATCCACCAAATTCCTGTTAATCATGTTTAGTAAGACCATACGTCAGTACATTATCTTTAATATTTGAAAGATATACAAAACAATATGTATACATATATGGAAAATTAGATTTATCACATGTTTTAACTTTCTCTTTTTTAATGTTTGTATGTTTTTCTTCAAAAAAAATTTCTTCTTTAAGGTTGTCTCCAATAATTTGCACTTCTTCATCTATTAAAATTGTCTCTTCTTTATTTGTTGGAATTCCTTTTAATGCATGAATTAAACTTTGCATTCGTTTATCTTCCCAATCTTCTCTGATAGCCGCAACTTCCTTGTATGCAGCTACAAAAGAATTTAAATAATCATCTGACATCTCTGGATTTGTTTTCCTTCTTTTCCCTCTCCCTTTTTTGAGTCAATTTTTGTGCAATAATTCCAAGTGTTTGCTTTTGCAAAGACGAAGAACTCTCAGATTTTTCATTTACACCTTCTTTATCTCCAACTTCTCTATCGTCAACATTAATTTCCTCAATTTTTTCTTCTTCTTCTCCTTATTGTTGTTGTTGTTGTTGTTGTTCTTCATCTTTTCCTTCTATTTCAATTTTTTTACTTTCTTTTTCCATTTCTTCATTTGAATCCATTATTTTTTAAAATCTCATTGGTGAAGATTGTCCAGTGTCTTTGCCTCCAAGTATTCCAATAATTTTAGGATTAGATCCAATAATATCATCCATCCTTGAAAACAAATCCCAAGAAGATTTCACACCCTCTATTTATTTCTCCGCACTTTGCTCAGCTACATATCTGCGTGACAATGATTTCCATTTTGATTTGCATTGCTCCGTTGTTTTCGACCGACGATCAATGATATTTCTACCTTCATTTACAACTATAGAACATACTGCCAATGGCATTTTTAAAAATTTCCCATATTAAGGTTTAAAAATTTATCATTATAATATGTCAAAAGAAGATTGACTTCTTGAGGAGTCCACATAGCTATGTCAGTTTTTCCTACTTTTTACGACCCTCTATAGGGCCTTTTTCTATGCCTTCTTTTGAACTATCATCTTTTAAAGAAGCCATAAATTATAATAATATATAAAATAGGTGGATAAATAGGTAATCAATTATAATTGAAGTTATACCAAGAATGTAATCTCATGTATGTTTTTTATATGAATAAAAATAAAATACTTACATTGTTTATATACTTTCAAAATTTTGAAATAAAAGTAAAATGAAATCTAAAATTAAAATATATTTACATAAAAATAAAATGAAATCTAAAATTAAAATTAAAATAGTTTTTGCATAAAAATAAAATGAAATGTGAAATTAAAATATCTTTTACATAAAAGTTATTGAGGTGCCCATAATCTAAAATCACAATACAAATGTATATTTAATATCTCTTAATAAACTAAGAGAAAATCTCTAGAGCCATGAACTCAATTACAATGTTATAATGGTGACAATTTCATTTTTTTTAGCTATATTTTTCATTGCCAATTGTCTTTTCAACTTCAAGCTTTCACTTTTGTATTTTTGTATAAGCCAATTCTCAAATAAGACTTCCCTATTTTGCTTAGCAATATTTTCTGATATTTTTTTAACCTCTAGAATTTTGAGGATGTGGCTTTAGTAGAATTAAGTCCCCTATCAAAGTCATCGCTACCAGCATCTCCTTCTTCAATTAAAAGTTATGGAGTATTAGTATCGGTACCCGTCGTTCCGACCGGGGAAAGCAACATACAACTGACCGTGGGAGAATTTCAAGCACCATGTCCAGCTTCTAAATCTCAGAAAGAACAATCAATTCACATGGACTCAAGAGTGTTCATGTAATCATAAACAAAAACCTTGAGTGCAGTAATCATAAACAAATATGCAGATCACACCACCAAAAACAATAATGATGCAGACAACCATACCCACCGGATATCAAGAAAGTCCTTGAGTCTTTTGATGTGGCGTGAAATACAAAAACCTTCTGAAACTCAGGTTGAAGACCTCAGGAACCTACTACATGTCTACATTGTTAGTGCCTATGAGTCAGGTCAAGAAAAGATGGGGGTAGCGGGGGGAAAAAAGAGCTCGGATAAGTGTACAAAGATGAAGAAAGAAAGGTACCCCTTCATTGTTGCGGTCTCTGCATCATCTGTTGCTGCTGACGACAGAACGTTACCCCAAGGTCTGGGCATCCTCCGCCGTTCTTCACCACCTGAGGCTCGGTTGCGATAGTGATGAGAATCTCATTGTGTTATTTGATCGAGCGCATAAACACGCCATCCCCATCGTCCATGCCATAGCTCACAGTTCCATCACCAATCCCTTTCTCGCCCCTCTCAAGCCTTCAAGGAGCCAAAAGTTCCATGGAACTGCAGACAACAAGAACCATAAAAATTCGCAAACCCTAAAATCACGATCCAGCTTAAACGTAACAGCTTACCCATAGAGAAAGGAGTCAGGGTCCGCAACGACTTACCCACAACGGATCCTCCAGAATTCATCTCAGTCCGTCAGTCCTGGTTTAATCGCAACTCCCAACCACCTGCAAAAACATGAACCCTAAAGTTGTCCATCAAGGAAAGCAACCCACCCTCATGATCATAAAGCAAACCTCATGTTTCTACAATGTGGAGGATACCCAGTCAGGAAAAAAAAAGGGAGGAATTCGTCAGAGTCAGTGCTTGCTGTAGGTAGCACATAGGTTCAATCCCTTGTACACATACGTTGGCATTCCATTGTGCTCAGAGGAAATAGAGGATGTTAGGTTCTGAAAACATACTTTTGCACTTTAACAACTCCTTGACACATCGATTCCATCCTGAAGTTTAATTCTTCTTCGATTCTTTGTTCAAACTGATGATCCAACTATCCTGTACCCAACGTGTCGCTGAGACTTATAACTTAAGCCAAAACCGACCAAAAACATAGGGTACCGGTACGTAAAGTAACTTGGTCTGAAAAGTGGCACAGCTTTGAATCCATGGACGTCATCACCCAAGAGTATTATTACATCAAAATTTCTATACGGTTGCTCTCCACTGATAGACTACCACCAACACTGACCGCACTGCACCGCCACTAACTTATGCCTCACTGCTCATCCCCATGTCACCGTCATCACCTACCTGAGCGGCCTCGTTCGATGCCGTCTTCGTCCAGATCGCGATCTTATATCACCGAACGCTCACCACCGCTCCACAGATCTCGTGGCCCTCCTCGAATTGCTCGCCGATCATCGCCAGCAAATGCGCCCACAACGAACCACATCACCACATGGATCTCGCAACACCGCAATAGCCGTTGCTAAGGGTGGTAATAATTTCTTCCTCCTCTTCTACGATGTCCCCATCTTCACTGCACCAACAGGGCAAAAAAAAGGTTTGGAAAACTAAAATTCATAAACACGGAACGACACACTCTTCTCTAATCCTCCTAAAAACACAAAAGACCAGGAGAGAATTGGAAAACCATGGGCACGCACATCTTGCATGGGGCGCGAGACGGCTTTCACAGGGACTAAGGACACGCCCATGCTGCTGCTGCGCAGATTAGCGTCCAGTCGGGAGAAGAAGCAAGCGTCGCGAAACGCAGGCGTGATCCGATGAAACGCTCGTCGCGGCGCCACGCACAGCGCCATCCTCCCCAACACGGTACCTCCACAACCAACCCTTAACGAATCCCTCACATCACATGCACCCCTTCTCCTTCACAGTTTCTCAAATTCTCTCCGATCGGATGCGAATTCATCACGGCTTCTCTCGAGGTCGCGACTTCCTCAGCAACATCGACCTTCCGCTCCGCATCAACCTGCCGCACACTCTCCCACTCCCTCTCCCCTTGCAAAATGTCCTCCTCTACAGGCGCATTAAGGTCGAATCCAAGCGGCGTGGCGTTCAAGTCCAGATCACCCGAGCCTTCCTCATCGCTAACTCTCTCTACAGCTACTATGTTTGTGTGTCCAACCTCCCGCGATGGCGTCGAACAGGTACCCGAAGCCACAATGAAGCGACGTAGGCCCCTAACAGCCAGTAGTACGCGCTGTACACGTGAGTTAGGGGGAGGTCGTGTGGGTCTTCTTGGTGATGGTCTTCTTGGTCCAACAGGAGCGGCGGTCAGACAGACTGTTGCCTGTTATAGTAGTAGATACAACAAGCTGTGACTATTGTTGGAGCATATTCTAATTTAACATTCATATTTTTTAATATTTGAAACTTCATTTAAAGAATTCCAAACGCATTTTCAATTTAAACTCTATCAACTCTCTACTTCCTATCAAATAAATCTTTTTTTGAATCTCCACTTTTAGTAGTACTATAACATTTCATTAATCCTATCCGTGGAGGATATGTAGAGTCTCCAAGAAAATATGGTTGGATGTTTTTCCCATTTACTTTGTAAACTTGATTATGTCGAAGTTGGTTTGTTTGAAGCATTTTCCACAATAAAGACGGTCGAAGGTGGGCAACATCATGGCAACCTCCAAGTGTTTGTAGACAAACATTTAAGAATCGCCGCCTATAATCACAAACACCTTGTAATAATATCGAGTGAAATTTTAAACGATTAAAGTAGTTGGCAGGAATTTGGATCCACCATTGCTGTCTTTTGTTTGATAATGAATGGAGACAACATTTCGGAAAGTTTATAAAATTGCCTATGAGTCATTCTAAAATCTTTTGTCCAACGGCTATCTAAAAGATCCCCTCTACGCATCCACTCTTTTGTGCAAATTTCTTCCCAGAATCCTTTTTGCCGATAGTCCAACCACATAACTTTATTTGGAAGATAATATCGTGGTTTTGGAATAGATGAGAATGAAGATAAAAATAAGAGAAATATGAGCACATAAAATTCATCATTGTCATCTCAGACTCTTTTTTGTCTTCCTCTCAAATAAAGGTTAATAAATTATTTGCAATGTTTTAATTTAGGTGTACTAATTCAGGCCATTGCCGCCAATGTTTTAGATTCTAATAATTTTTTTTAAAAAATTCAATATATTTAGTGAATATAACAAATATAACATTGCAAATTTATTATATTTATATTGTTCATAGAAGTAAAAAAATAGATTTTATACTTAATTGCTATTTACTTTATAAAATTAGAATTTCAAATTGATTATTTTTAATTTAGACCATTTAATCTTAAAGTAGAAAACTTTTACTTTGTATTTTTATTTTATAAAATTGTTAAAATATGAACTTGATAAGGGTTATCATGTTGTGATTGGGTCTTCTTTACTTTTAGGCAACTTTCAAATTTTCCAGTCAAGTTTTTTAAACTTGCAACTCATAGAGTCAAAATTATAATTGAATTTTAAAAAGGTTGAAATAGAGCTTAAAGTAATCTTGCCATTGAAAGTAGTAAATAAGAGTCCACTCAACCCAAAGTTGTCAGGACGCTCGACATCCATGACGTCCGGAGGACCGGACGGAGAACGTCCTCGGGCCATGAGGACGTCCGGTGACATAACGACTTTCGTCAGTTTACTCGGGGGTAAAAAGCCGTCCGCAGCCCAGCCGTCCGTTGTCCGCCGCGACCGATCGCCTGGCCGTCAGCCAAGGCAGTCGGCCCTATCCTGATCGCGCGGCAAACCCTCCAGCGGTCGCCGTTTCGCCGACTGCCTCGCCGACCACTCTCCCGACCTCGTCCGCTAGCACATTGACATGTCACATCCTCCTGTCTCCCAATGGTCAGAATCACCGTGAGTATTAAGAAAACAACACACAGAGCCTCACTTCACTTCTGAACTTTTGTTTCCCAAGAGCTTTGAGCTGCATTATGTATCCATTGCTTGATAATCATCGAGTTCGGAAGTCTACAATATCAGAGTTTCTTTAGGAACTCCTGATATTTTTTCTACTTACTACCTATCACGTTCGTTCATTTCTCGATATTATATCCATCAAAATGGCCACCAAACCTTGGTCTCCTTGGTATATGGAAATCACTATGGTGCAAGGCAGGAAGATCGACTTCCTCCAATGCAATCTTTGTCATCGCATTTTTGCAAGAAGGCTAGAACGACAACTTAGTCATCTCGGGTATGAAAAACTCCCTGGCAAGTGCAATAGCGGTGTTCGCCTCTGCACCAAATCAACAATCCGCTGACAAACTTTATTTAAAAATTGTCGTGGTCACTACCCGAAATATAATGGAGAACTGTTCTCCGAACATTGTCCCACTCCATCATTGAAATTTGCGCTTGCCTCAAAATATAACACGCCCAAGTCCACTGGTGGAGACTCTTGTGTAGGGTCCACTCAAGCCCCCCCCCATGATTTTACCATCAACCATGGTTGAACCGACCCCCACCTTCCACGACTTCACCGAACAAAGGAGTGTAGGTGTCACCTTCCCTAGATTGGTGAGGCAATCCGTGATCGAAGAGGGCTTTCAAGAAGTGCAGCGGCGGGAGCTAGACAAAGTGTGGGCGAAGTTTTATTACAAAGCAAATGTGTCGTTTGCTGTAGCACGAAATGCTGCGTTCAAGGAAGCCGTGACAAAGACTGCCTCTTTCAAAAAACCATATGTCCCACCTTCTTACCATGACATTCGGACAAGGTTGTTGGGACAAGCGAAGGTTGATTTGGAAGCACAACTTAATAAAAGACTGTTCGAGAGTGTTCAGAAGTTTGGAGGAACTCTAGCCCTAGATGGGTGGACATCTGTGACTAGTCGTCCTTTGTGCAATGCAATGCTTGTGTCTCCCGCTGGAGAGCTCTTCTTGGAAGCTATAGATACTACGAGCAAAGAAAAGAACGATGTATACCTGACATCCATCATGTTCAAGTTCATTGAATAAGTTGGCCCCTATAACATTGTTCAGGTGTGTACTGACAATGCTCCAGTAATGCTCAATGCCTCAGAATTAGTCGTATAAAAATATCCATACATACACATTCAAGGATGTGCCGTGCATGCCATGGACTTATTGTTGGAGGACTGGGGGAAGGCTATATGGATAAAAGATACTCTCGACAAGGCCAAGTTCTTGGTTAAGTTTGTGAAGAATCGGCAAGTGCTCCTCGCCGTGTTTCATAGACACGAGTGACGAGGCCAAGTTCAACTTGTTGATGCCCGGGCAAAGAAGATTTGAATGTAATTTCACAATGATAGATCGCCTGTTGAAGGTCAAGGAATCATTGGAGCAAACTGTCGTTGATCTTGAATGGCGGGCATACGCCTCAAAGAAGTCACTCTCGGCTAGAGATAAACTAGTGATTCTCGGAGCATCAAAAGAGTGGTTCTAGATGAGCGTTTCTGGGAGCGGTGCACGAACTTCTAGGAGATGGTAGCCCCTGTAATCTATGCGCTTCGGGAATTCGATGCCAAGGAACCTTGCATGCCCAAGGTTTTGTACATCCTTTGCGACCTCGAGAAGCATGTTCTGGCATTGCGTAAAGAACCATTTTGTCTCGATAGCAATTTAGCGGTCATTGCTGAGGACGAGTTCTACGCACGAAAACAAATGATGACAACGGATTTACATTCCGCCGGTGCACTTCTCAATCCTTATTTACTCCATGACGAAGAGTTGGCCGATGATCCGGATGTCATCACGGCATACAAACGAGTACTACGAAAGCTATGTACTCCTAAGGCTTACCCGGACGTGGTGAACATAGCATTTTGAAACAAGGATGTACCATTCCATGACATGTTGGATCCTAAGGACCAAAAATGTTCTCCGTACGCTTGGTGGGATTTTGAAGGTGCTTGTGGAAAATTCCTTGCACCAATTGCAAAGAGAATATTAGCGCAGACAGTGTCATCTTCTTCTTGCGAACGCAATTGGAGTAACTACTCTTTCGTCCATGACAAGAAACAGAATTGGTTACTACTGGGAAGGGCTGATGACTTGGTCTTTGTGTATACGAACTCGAAGTTGCTCGCGAATGCAAACTTGATGGATGAGAAGAGGTGGTACACGGAGAACTTGGATTTAGAGGATCCACAACCACGTGAGTTGGATGACCCGGAATACTCTCATGATTCAAGCACCGGTGCCCTTGCCAATTACGATGCAGAGCATCTAGACGATGATATCGACAGCAACCTTCCTCAACCTATGGATCATACTCACAACGCCCCAATCACCGAGTATGATTTTGTCGATGACGACGTTCTTGCAGAGAAAGAAGATGACTTGTTGCCCATAGCACGGTACTTGAATGGAGACAACATGGTCAATAACAATAATATCCTTCGTCATAGACCGGCTCCGCTTCCGGAAGACACGAAGGACAAGGGAGGAGAAGATTTATCATCCTCACGTGCAACGGCACTACAAGGGCAAAAAACACAAGGGCTCTTAGTGAAGAATGTTGAGGAAGGCAAGCACCACGGTCTCGCACTTGCGGAAAACCTCGAGCAAACAACAAAAGAGCCATTTCTAGACGACACGGTTGTTCTCGGGGAGAAAACTATGGAGGGCGGTACTTACGGCGATACAAAGAGTCTCATTCACGTCACGGAGAAGAAGGCGTCCTCCTCTAAAGATCAACCGTCCTTGCATGGTCGTGCGTCGCGGTCTCTATTTCAACCCCTCTTGCAACGGTCACTACAACCAATTTGAAATCCTCCCATGGTTTGGTGTCTCTTTCAAAACATGTGCAACCCCGAACACCACAACGCCAATCCGATGGCATACCTAGTGATGGCGATGTACCTTTGTCTAAGCTCTTCATACATCACCCCGAGGTTCAGGGAGGTTTAGGATTACAACCTAAGCGGCCTACAAACGCCGCGAAGAAACATAAAGCTTCCATGCATCCATTTCTTTGCACGCGACCTAGTAATTCCACTGATGTCATTGGAACTTGCAAGAGATTCAAAACCATTCAAATATTGTCGATCAATCGGAGAATCAAACAAGAAGCCACCACGGATTATGAAGACAATCCTTTGGGATCTAGTGGCGCTGAAATCAAAGGAGACAGCGATTACGAACTTCCCACCAACGTGAATGAGTAGGAAAATTTGTCCCATTTACGTAGTATGCATTCACCGCACTTATTTTTATTGCAAATAGTGTAGTTCGAGTTCATGGAACTTTATAGTCGTTTCGCATATGCATTGAAAGCTTCTATTGTCTCAATTGATTTTTGGATTTATTCCAAATATCAATAAAGATTTTTCATATATGCACAAGTTTTATATCCATCTCTTTTGCTATTCTATTGTCTTGTGTTTTGTGTATAGATTTAGTCATCCCCTACGAAATGACTTAAACATGACATTCTTGTTGTGTACCGAATGTACTTCGAGTTTGCAAACTTCTATTCATTTCACTGCTTCGCATTCACCTAATGCACTCCAACATTTCCAACATCCACATACAATTGAAGAATTAACAAGTGGACAATATATTTACAAATTGTAAACCTTTATTTCAAAAAGTATGCCCCACCACGGCATGCTTCCAACTTCTTGCCACACCATTCCTTAAACAACAACTATGCTAAACTTTACGTTCATCTACCCCATTCTATTGCCTTGAAGAAGAAGGTTTGTTCGTTTGATCTGTTCGAGTGCTACTACGAGTCCGCGGTCTCTGGCTTGGCCTAACAATCCTTCCCCCCTCTTCGTACTCTTGATCTACGGCTGCAATTTCCCTATGCATCTCCGACCCCCAACTATCGTCGTTGTCATTTCCATCATCCCTCTTCCGCTTCCCGCCAGGATCCACCTTCTTCGCCGCAAAGATTTCCATGGCCTTCTTTATTCGTTCCACCACCTTGTTCACAAAAGCGTCATTCTCTGGGAATGACACCAATAATTCCCCTTCGGGCTTCTGTACCACATTCCGCCAATAGCCAATGATGTCCCCAATCCTCCGATCAAATGTTTGCACCGCATCCCAATAAGAACATTCTACGTCTTCAAAAGAAGCCTCTTTCGATGAACACCGTAGTTTTGCGGCCTCTTCCAACTTTGCAAGGACCATGGCTCTTCCAACCAAAGTACAATTGTACTTCTTGTACTCATCTCTCAACTCAATGCCATCGTCTACCTCATGCCACACATCATCTTCTCTCTTCTCAGCTCTCCTTTGAGGAAATTGAAAGAAACGCTTGTGCTTAGTGCTCCAATGTCCCCCAAAGTTGCGGCAAAACAACTCTTGTTGCTCGCCATCTTCAATCTCTCGTGCCCTCATCCTCACCTCATAGTCTTGTGTCATCCAAAAAAATGGATCAATTTCCATCGCATACTCCTCGTAAAGTTGGTGGCAAGAAAACTCATTGTTCCAAATAAGTGGTTTTTCCCAGTCGCGATAGTTCTGGGATTTTTTCAGAAGTTGATCCAAGGGGAGATTCTATCGGTTGAACTCGTACCCCGGTGGCATAACATCTCATATCTCCATCACTTTGTAGAATCTTGTGCTAATTGGAGAGTGTCGTAGTACGCGTTGGCAAGTATTCACATCTTAACACAAGGATACCTTTAAGGTAATCGTTCCCATAGAGAGTCACCGAGAACTACAATGACTAACATTAAGCCACGATCTGTACAGTGTCAAATATACAATAGATACATCAAAAGAAAGGAGAGAAGGGTTTAGATCACAAGGTGTGAGCGTTAATTACACCAACCGCCCCACCCAAGTACTTTACATGGCCCGGATCCCACATGGCCTGGAGCGGCACATAGGACACAGCGATTGTATCATAGAACTTGTCGGAATGCAAGTAATACGAAAGTTATGGCCACATTGGTCCAATGTATACGTTCCCTCCGAACCGAAATGATCTTGGCACAAGCTGCATTTGTCGTTGAGGAATGCTGGGACATGGTCGCTAGTATGGATTACTCTTCGCTCCGATTCCGCAAAATGTGATGAGAAGATATTGTAGGGCACCCATCCTTCCTCCACTTCCAAAGCCCAGTCAATACCATTGCTCTTTCCCTTCCGATGATAGTTTGTGCGATCCATCATCTCCAGTACATGATCCCAAATAGTAACCTCCGTGGACTCATGTCCACGTTGTCCAATGAATTTCTTGAATCTCTCCAATGAGGTATCCAGGAGTTCACATGATTCTTGTGATTCGGCGGCATATTTCTTGAGATCATGTTGTGCTTTCGAGACCATAGTCTCCCTGTCCTGAAGGCGATGAACCCAACCCAACCAAGGTATTGTGTTCTCATTGCATGGTGTGTCGTCCACCGATCTCAATGTCCTCCACAATGTCTCTAGTTCCGCTCGTGTCTCTTCCCTCTCCTTATTTGCCACCTCCAACTTCCGTGACATCGATTCCATCTCCCCCTCACATTCCACTAATGCCTTCCATTTTCCATGCGCTTCTAGCCAAACTTGGCTACTCCCAACGGGTACTGCCAATTGAAGAGAAGAAGGCTTGCCCGATTTGCTAGATTTGACCGGTGTAGCATTCTCTGCATCATTCCCTTCAAACTTGGAAAGAGAAAGGTCGTCCAAAGTTCCGGCGTTGTCCTCAATGACTACCACATCCAGCTCAGGAACCTGCGCATTCATCTTCTCTGACATCTTGTTAAGAGAGTCTCCTACTAGCCTATAGGGACCACTTCTTCGCTTTCAATTCAGATTTTAGTTCTCCAGTAAGGGCTTTATTTTTTTTGGCCTCATTCTCCGATTCTATCACTACCTCATTTAGCACGATCATGTCTTCTAACATTGGTGTTATAGAGGAAGCCAATGTGTCGAAGCCAACAGCGGCTCGTAGCACACTCGGAGTTATACTTGAAAACGCATGAGCCATATCTAGAAGAGAAGGAGCCATTGCTGCAAGAATTTTGGCCCCGTCCATAAAATTACGTGCCACTCTTACTACTCCTTGTACTTAGGCTAGTTTGCTCGAATCGCTTCGCAGTTTGACTTGATGATCAAACTCAGTTGCTAGAACGCACGCTTCAGTCCACTTAACACTCAAGTCGAGCAAATCTTTGAACTTATCATTGTTTGGCATTGTTCGAAGCATTTCTTCAATACCGGAAATTATACCGTTATTAATCATCAGATCATTGAAATTTGGTTCCAATATTTTCGGCGTTGAAGTGTTTGGCTGTCATGGACACAAAAACAACCAACACAAAAGTTCGGACTAGAAAAGAGTTGAAGGCAAGAAACTAAGAACTTGGATTAACAAGAGAGTACACGAACAACACCAAGAGAGGTGAGCTAGAGCTCCAAGAGATGCGTTGTCGAGACTGAAGAACTCTTCAAGCTCGACTCCTATATATACTCCTAGAAACTAAGAAACTTCTAGAACTTCCGCCAACTAGGAAGCTTCTAAAAGAACCTCTACCAACTACTAACAAAGTCTTCTAGAAGGTTCTAGAGACTTGCTTCTAGAAAGTTCTAGAGACTTGCTCCTAGAAGGTTCTAGAGGCTTGTTTCTAGAAGGTTCTAGAAACTTGTTTCCCGAATGTTGTAGAGGCTATGTTCCTAACATTGGCCCGGCATCCATTGTCTCTGGTGCCATGCCTTCCAAAGTTTGAACGTTTAGAACAACAATTTCTTCTCCATCCGTGTTCTCCCCCCCTCGTTCCACATTACCATCGTCTTCACCTCCTACAATCACAGTATTCGGAATATCTGATTGTACGGGGTCTTCTACCGTCCTTATCTCCAAAGTCTCTTTGGGGATTGTGGTTGACAATATATTGTCGACCACAATGTCCAAATGTTTGTCAGACTCCATTACAACGGCAACCTCTTCCACCGAAGGTTGTATTTTCGGCATGGTATCCACCGCGGTCATCCAGTGAGGCTTTTTCTTCAACTCCTCCAAAATATCCTTGGTCAAGGCCGATTTAGGATTGAATAAATGAGGAATATGCTTATGATTTCGCCCAATCCTAAGCGGATATTGTATAGTAGTCGGAAATGTGCTCCAATCCACCTTTCGTTTCATCACGACCTCGGTGTATACCATTGATAGTAGGCTGTAATTGAAAAATCCTTTGCTTCTTGGGGGATTCCCAAACAAAGCCCGCCAAACCTCCTCCGCACAAGAAATGAAGTGGTCATCTTTGCACATCCACGGCTTACAAGCAAAGTAAGTCGTATGACTTATGTGGCAATCTCTTGGCCAAAGTTTATCGATGTGGTACATCTTCTCGTATTTCTTGTATGTCTTCGATATCCAAAAATCCTCCGTTTCAGCCTCCCAACCTTCCTCCGCTTGAATGTCTTCATTGTCCAAAATCTCCCATCGTAGATCATGAGTAGCACCTTTCTGTTTGATCCGTTTCTTTGACCCTCCCATTCCAATTTCACTCACATCCTCCACCATGATCCCCTTCTCCGTCGCCATGGTAATGCTTGTTTTTAAAAAAACAAGCGCCGACACTCTGGTATTTATTCATGAATGAATGGTTTGAGAAATTTAGAAACAAAATATCCGGTCACAATAAAAGGACCCC